>JAODAH020024784.1:0-36885 GCA_027574865.2 Coproporus ventriculus
GAAGGACGTTTGTCCTTTTTTTTCTTTTTCCATAGTAATTTTAATTTTCCGGTGGCCTCATTTTAAGTATTTAAGGAATTCTGGAAGAGTAGTTTGACCATGTGGCCAGACTACAAATGTGTCATCGACATACCTTTCGAATAATCAAACATTCGTTTGTTGGGAAATATTCTTTATAATTATAATTTATGATTCATAAAACTAAAAAAAAAACAGCGAGTTATATGTATATTATTTACTTTGTTTTTGTTTCTTTTTTTTCGCGTAAATTTTTAAATCGCAAATAAAAGAAAGTTTATCCTACTAGGTATATAGAAATAGAATCTCGCCGATACGAAATTATAGGATGATCATTTGTCGTTTCGTATCGGTCAAGTCAACCGAGATTCTGAATATATATATATATATATATATATATATATATATATATATATATATATATATATATCATATCGTTCTCGGTGCCGATAATGATAACGATATTTATCGGTTCTCGGTGAAGCACTACTAATTTCACTTTCGTTCCTATTTTTATTCTCTAACTTATTGAGAGATTTACTTTGGTGAGTCATATTCCAGCCAACATCCCGATAGGCCAAAATCCGAAAAATAAATTTTGTTTAATTGAAGAATATCTCTTTTCTTTTTAATTTTATGAGAAAAAATCGAAGAATCAAAAAATATTTTTAGAACCTTCACCGTAAATTTATAACAAAATCAGTTGTATGTAAATATAAGTTTACTGATTATATTTTGATTGCGAAATTGAAAATGTGCAACAGATTTAGTTTTGTAAAAAGTATATTTACATTCTTACCTTACTTTTCCATTTTGGTTCAACTTTTACGTACACCCTTGTGCCTTTATCCCAATGCACAATCAACCCCAAATCTGGAGATTCAACAATAACAAACATATCTTTATTTCGAACGTTAAACCTTTTAAAAATCTGAAATGCTGGGATGTGTTTACCCCTGGCCAGTTTAATGCTTTCTTGTTGTGGCCCAGAACCTACAGATATTATCAATGATTTTGAACAAGCAACTCCTAGATTACCGCAAGGAACATTTTGAATTGTAATATCAAAATTATCATCTGGACCAAGAGATCCTTTCGCTAGAACATAATCACATTGACCTTGATAATCGTACAATTTTCCATCGAAGGTTTTGAAATGCGAGTCTCCCCAAGAACTGCATTCCGCAGTGCATAATCTATCGGTACAATCCCATTTTCCATTTCTGCATTTGCTGCAAAAGACGACAAGGTAAATAATTGAGTTGTAGAACATAGCATAGAATACGTTTTTCATTGTTCGCTCATTCACGAATTAATATAAAAAATAAGGTGAGCAGATTTTGTAAAGTATGGACTGATGGAGGAGTAATGGTTTTATAATGTATCATTTTTGAGAAAACAAAATGAATGACCTTTTATATTTAGCCACAATAATATTTTAATGAAAATCTACACTTTTTAAAAAAAGAAAATTGCATGACCTTTTTTTTGGTCATTCGTCATTCGTTTCGAAACTTCACACTTACAATTACTTATTTTTACCATATTATATAAAGCAGTACAATCAGTACACTTTCAAACAAAAGCAGTACTAATGCTGTTCCTAACAATTGGGTTACCTTGTCAAAAACAAATTTTGAATTTTAATCATTGGTTTTATTTATTTAATTTATATAAGGGAATCTATAAATAGAAAAACAATATTTTCAACTTTCAGGTTTCTTTTCACCTTTTTAATAACTAAGGGATATTTTCTCGAAACTTTTTATTTGCAAGTTCTGTGTTTTTGTGTCATTTTCATAATCATAAACATATTTTGTACATAATGTTTTCGCAAAATTATTTTGTATACTTTTTATGTATACCTACCATGTGTTACAATCTGCTTGGACTACGGAATTTTCCTTGTAGCTTCGACCACCATGATGACAGGGGCAATCTGTAGGTTTAACACAGTATTTACTTCTTGTATCCAAAACATAACCTTCTTTACATTCGCATCCTGCATGGCAAACACTAGTACTTACAAAATCCTTTTCATGCATGTTCTAAAAAAAAAAGAATGATATAGTTTTCCGAAGAAATTTTGAAAAGTAGTATCAATTATTTAGATAGAAAACTTGATTTATTAAAACAATATTATCTTACTTTCATTGAAATTATGAGACTCAGAAAAAAGAATCCAGAAAATGCAAAGAAAATTTGATAAATAATAGAGAACGTTAGAGAGGTTAAAAGAATGGAAAATTCAAAATCATTGAAAAATTAAAAATGTTGAAAAAGTAGTTGAGATAAACTTGAAAAATATAACTATTGCAGAAAAAGGTACTACAGCAATAATAATTAAATAATTTGCGATGAAAAAATAATTCGCTACATCAGTGCAGGATTTCTGAAATCAATCCATGATTCGGCAATATGGATGATGTCTTCAGTTAGACTTTTCTTAAACAGTAAATATGTCAACGAGTGAAGATCGAATCATTTCTTGAGCAACGAAGGTTACATCCGCTGCTTATGGTACGATTTGTGGAACTAGCTTCTAATTCTCGCACAAGCAGAATTGAATAATGTATTTTCAGAAGGTAGAAAAAGGATAGTAGCGCATTAAATTATAATTACTTAATTCATAGTTGTGCGATGCTGCACAATATCTGCAGAATATATAATGTTCCTTTGATGAACAATATAAGAATAGTGATGGAGCAGCCAGACCTCCTTAAAAATGCAACAAAGAAACTGCAGGATTTAATGTATGCGGACGATGTGGCTTTCTACAGTACAAACAAAGCAGCTATAGTCCAAATCTATAACTATTTTGGCCAAAAGAAATAAATAATAAAAAATATTGCGAAAATGAGTAAAAAATTCAGAAAAAACGGCTTTTCAACAAGGAAATGCAGCCGATCATATTTAGATCGATTTAGTATCTGGAAGCACATGTAATAAGGTACTATTAGTTTCAAAAAATTTAAAACTGGAATTTTTTCCTAGTGTTTTGCTTAAAATGCTCAACTTTTACATTTTCTGTAAAATTCGAATGAAAATTTTACAAAATCCATAACAGATTCGAATTCTTCGTTCAATTTTATTTTCACAATTTTAATTTTTTTGTGCCTTTATGAAGGCACTAAAAAAAAAGAATGGCGAAGGTTTAATGAATATGGCTTTAAAATTGTTTGACGGCTACAGATTTGGTTCAAAAAATCTAAAACTTTGGCATTTGATTCGTCTTTACATGATAAATAAGTATACCAAATTTGATGGTAATCCCCCAGGAGGTGACTGTTGAAGTGATGTAGAATTACTCTTTTATATATGTTTTACTTTATTCGATTTTTTCTTGGTTTTTATTGGTTTATTCGTTGCATTTGTTTACTACCCCGTATTTTCTATATGTTTCTTTCCAATTTTTTAGCTATTCAACTACATTTTGTTAAAATTTATATCTTTTTCATCACATTTTCATTATTCTTTGACATAAATGTGAATAAATATTATATTTATGTTGTTGAGGAAGTTTAGTAACTTTTTTTACTTGCAAGAAACTCATTCCAAATTATTTTAAATTTTACTATTTTGATAATGGTTCTTACTTTACAAGTCATTGGTTCAACTGGTTCGCATGTGGTGAAAACCAAATTTCTAGTAGCATTGCATTTTGATCTTAAATCACTTGCTTGTGGAAACTGCAACATTTCTTGGTTACTCGCTTTCTTGCAATTCCAGATGGCGTTGATGCATGTACTAAAACAGAGATCTATATAAAGTAAGTAGAAACATGTTAAATTCACTGTCATTTTCAATTCAAACGAACATTTATGCTAAGAGCAATTTATCCGATAATTAACTATGTTGTTTTACCATTAATTTATAATAAAAAAATAAAATTAAAAAAACATAATTAATTCATTTCGCTCTCATTATGAACTACCACAAAGTTACGGTCTCCAACGTTACTAATAGTATCCGATAATTTTGTAATATAAACGAAAATAAACATTAAAATTCATAATTTCGACAAAATTTAATAATTTTCGACTTTTTAAAGTCTTTGATTTTCTGGTATTTTGAATTTTTTAATGTAGTCGTGCCATAAATCCTAATAAACATTATATTGACCATATCAAATGGAAAGTAAACTAAACAAATTATACAAGCATAAAAATTTATATTAAAACGCAACATAAAGAAATATCTACCTTCTGCTCAAATACATGGACTGAAACGTTTGATTACTCGTCAATTGTATCTTATTTCATTGGTGGCCTTGATCAAATCCCGCTACAAAGTCGCAATATTATGGTGGGATTTGATGCAGGCCCTCTTTTTCGGTAGTCTAACGGTTTTAAATCTGGACTGTTAGAAGACCATTCTTTTGTCTTTATGAAGTTGGGTACATTTACTATTAACTTTCTTTGGATTTGTTGTTGGTCATTGTTACGTTGCTCTTCGATAAGCACCAAGTCTAAGGGACATAATGCGCTAAAAATTTTGATTTTTTTCTGGTCATTATTTTCTATTTGCTTCAATGTTGTAAATTAGTTACCGCACCTTTTTAATGGTGGCAGGTATCCTGAACCTTCACGGACGATCACTACCTTTCTCAGATCTACTCTATCATCCACAGTATACTTGCTTCTGGTGCGATATATAAAAGAAAAATAAGGTATCCCTTACAGGAAAAAAGTAGTATGAATAAAAGTAAAAAGTACCGACCTTTCTATTCATGTGGGAAAAGTTATCTTAGTCTCTTACTATTCAACAATAACCAACAGAACTCAGGTATTATAAATTATTTACTTGTTTAACTGGAAATTATTAATACTCATAAAGACTTTCGATTATTTTCTAGATTTTTTTACTTAACCGATAATTTCAGAAAAATAATTATTTTACCATAATTCAGGTCCTTTACTTGCGGGGCGCACTTCTTTATATCCCGGTTGAAATTTAAGACCATTGTACTGACAAGGGCATCGACCAATGGGGATGCATTCTCCTGTTTCATCCATAGCTTCTCCCTCAGGACAATTGCACCCTTCTACACATTGCTGTCTACAATCAGGGTTGTTGGTAATATCAAAGCAGGTTCTTGTGCACGGATTTCCACACACTTGATAAGTTTGACTGGAAGGGCAAGTAATACCACATTCACGCACATCTATTCGCCAATTTATTTCGACTCTTTGTAACGCGCATTCTTCTGCATAAGCGGCTATCATTGGACAGAAGCAATCTGCTAGCTGCAAAAAGTATACATGTGCAAAACTTCAAAAATAAAATAAATATTGTCTGAACGAACCTTTAAACTGCAAGAACAAAGATCATAAAGGCAATCGTGGTAGAAAGGCTCAGGATTTACATAAGAATGACACGCTAGAAAGGAAAAAGGAAAAATTTAATATCTAAACTTTTTTCTATAACAAATATGGTTTAAAAAGCATAGACATATAATTTAGCTAAATTTGTTATCATGTGATAAAATCTGAATCAGCAGTACCAACCCAAAAGCGGTTTGTATTCCTTACAATTAATTAGCTGGTTTATCGCCAGCTAAAAATAGCACGAAACATTACAGACTTTTTTGTGTGAATTTTAATGTCGTTATTCGGCTTTACAAATATCTTGTGTGAGATATGATTCTTGTCGAAATCTTAACAGATGGCGTATCTACAATGGCGTGAAATTATTGAAATGAAATCAAATTTTCGCTTTCACAATTCAAATATCGGCGTATTGATTTTTTTAGATATTCACAATTTATTCTTGAAACACACAGGATGATCGCACAGGAATTACATAAAAATCCATTGAACCGTTTAAAAGTTATAAATTTTTTAAAATTAAAAAAAAATCCAAACTTTTATTTTATTTCAAAAATGAGCGTATTAATTTCTTTTAACTTTTAGATTATTTAATTAACATATCCACGAATATCCGGAAAAAACATTTATAAATATAAAATTAACGGTGTTAAAAATTTAAAACTTTTTAAAAATGGATTAAAATGAAGAAATTTCTAATTTTCTGTGCATTGTGTTCGCTAATGAATTTTCAAGATCGTTCATTGGATTTATATGAAATTTTTTCTGGATAATCCTGGATATACTTATTACGCCTATTTTTTAATTAAAATAAAATTATTTGGAATTTCTTTTTGATTTAAAAAAATTTAAAATTTTCAAATTATTTTGCTAATTTACAGTTTCTAACCAGTTTTTTTTTCAAAATAATAGAAAAATTGCCAATAAAATTGACCAGTTTTGTTCAGTATTCGCCAGTTGCAGCCGTAGAAACTCCTGCAAATGGTGTTTTCCTCATATTTTGGTTGCATGAAAAGTCATGGTATTACCAAGTTTTTGCGGTAAGATTACGTACATATTTTTTGTGTCAACAAAAAACATAATTTGCCAATTTCCAGAACATCGCGTCGTTGTCTATTCCTGCAAATCGTTGATTACAGACCCTTGCAACTAGTTTAAAGTAGCTGACCAATTCCGGGTTGGTAAACTTACTCACAATTTTTTGCGTCAAGTACAAATCATTTGAAGGCGAAAGCAGCCGCAGCGGGACATAATAATATTAAAAGGGGGGCTTACATGATCTAGTGAGGTTGCAGGAAGTAAGCCTTTGCACACTTTTTTTTCCCTAGTTCTTCGTCTATAACAATTGATAAAATTCTTATGTTAGTTTGGTGAGAGTTTGTATTATTTAAATTGATTAAAGTGTTGCAATTAATTAATTAATCATTATTACGTCACACGATGAGTTTATTAAACAGCTACCTTGAATTTTTTGTTTTCTTCGACGCAATACATACTTGCACTTTTCAATGACATCTATTGATTTTCTGGTACTCACTAAAGGTACGGTAGTTTAAAGTTCCTTTGTAATTATGTAGTCATTTTCAATTTGTGCAATATCACAGGTGTCCAAATTTGGGATTTGACACTTTGGTTTAGTAGATTGTTGCATATGGTTTGGTGAAAGGGTAGGAGTTGTTGTGCACTAAATAGTACATATTTTCCAGGCGGGATAATTATTTTGTTGTTTTAGCTTGATTTGGTATTGGACGAATAGCTGATAGGTTGTAAATTTAGGGTTTCAAGACATGTAGTTTTAAAACCAATATTACTGTATCAGTGCTAATAGAATTCTACATTGTTCAAGAATTTCAAAAAGATTTGTCTTATCAATTTTCAGTTCTTGCTTTTCGTCATAATTTTTTCTTAAATAATATAATTTATTACTTCTTCTAAATCTTTTGAAGTAAATCTATAATATCCAATTAAACCTAAAAAACGTTTTATTTCTTTTACAGTTCTTGGCATAGAGAATTTGTATAGCACGAATCTTAATTGGGTTTAATTACATCAGGTGTGATCAGATGTTTCTTGGGGTCTGGGATTATTTTTGGTTGCTTCGGTTACTAGAATGGTCTCATAATGGGCGATTGAAGCGTCATACATAGCCTCTCACCGTTAAGACCGTTTCTGCGTGCTTTACGAGTATAACCTTAACGAGTTGGCCCTATTTCTGCAAAACAGAGCAATCTAGAGCAGAACATGGTCGAAAAACTATCTGTAATCCAATGGTGTCAACCGTAGCGTGCATTGGGAATGAATGGCCAAACGTTATATGGTCTCGAATGCAAGGATCCCGATACAAGGCAACCTTCGCTTTTCTTACTCACATTGTGGTATGGGACCACTGCCATGCCCGTGTTTATTTGTGCCTTTCTCGGGAACGATATGATAAAACAACCTAAAGCAATAACAAAAGAGGTGGATGTGGGGCCACCCAAAAACGCTCCAAACAACGCTATGTCCTTAGATCATATATTTACTAGATACAGCGACTGGTTCCAAACTGTGTTGTCAGCAACGCCCGGCTTAATAAACGCCACATAGAAGCTTTCTATTTCGTTCAATTGCATTGCAGGTATA
Organism: Coproporus ventriculus; assembly: GCA_027574865.2. Classification (NCBI taxonomy): domain Eukaryota; kingdom Metazoa; phylum Arthropoda; class Insecta; order Coleoptera; family Staphylinidae; genus Coproporus; species Coproporus ventriculus. The sequence goes on from JAODAH020024784.1 coordinate 7,968, forward strand.
TACCCGTTTCACTTTATTAACGCGCATGCACTATGCACATAATACAGGCGGTAAAGTTTATATTTTTGAAAACATTTTAAATGAACTTATTTTCGTTTTTCAAAACCCAATAATGATATGATTTTAATAACTTCGTAATTATTATATTTGTTTATTCTTTAAATTGAATACAAAGTGGACTAAATTTTAAGATTGTGAAAGGGCATAATTAAATTTTGCAAAATATTGAAGCAATAATAAATAACAACCGGTAATTATAAAAAATTGTTAATTTTTGTAGTAAAGTATTTTTGCAAATGAAATGACAGGTTATGTAATATTCATTTATTGTGAAAAAAACCTGTTACAAAAGTCAACTTTTGAAATTTTAATTACAAAACTCCACGTGGGAGCTAGTGGTAGTAGGGATGTCAAAAACAGCTGATCGACAAATAAGAGATATACGACATACGTCGCTTGAAAATTGTCACGTTGCACATGTCGACACGGAGTCGTAGCTGCTTTCTTGCGGCGTTGCTGCATCTAGTAAATATAAGATCTAAGGCTATGCCTAAGGAGAAGGCGGGGCCTGTGTCCCGGTTCCTTTTTGGTTAAGTGACTAGATGGAGATTTTACAAAGGTTAAATTCTTCGTAATTTCAAAGACCATTTATGGATACGCAGGGGAAGTAAATAATATAAAGAAAACTCATGAGTGAGTTTTAGTGGAAACTGCTTAAATAAAAAAAGGTGCATATGAAATCAACGCGTCATGAATATCTGAGATCAGTTTGAAGCGCGAGGGAGTACTTGTCGATACTCCTACTCATGTGCCCACTTTTTGTTCACCAATTCTTCCCGGCTCTGTTCAAGGCGCATTTTAGGTCTTACGTTCAATCCCTATTAAGGTGCTTTAACTGCCAGAGGTTTGATCTACACATTTAATAGTTGCGCATGAACAATCGTGTGTCTGTGGTAAACAGTCACATGTAGACCAACCATGTCAGGAACCAATGAAGTGTGAACTGTGGTGGTCGTCACTACTCACGCGCCAAAAAGTGTCCTAAGTTCCAAGAAAAGTAATGAATACAGGAATAACTAGCAACGGGGAAAATTACTTACATAGAGGCGAAGAAAAAAATAGTGGGCTGTCCAATAAACAAACATATAGTCTAGTGGCTGCTTCGACACCCACGACTGGTCCCTCAGTGGAGTTTCAGCAGCTAGCTAGCATACTTGCAGCAGTGGTGGCCCAACTAGCTGTCAGTATGCAAAAGCCAAAGAGGGCCAAGGTCACGTATCTTCCCCTATTAAAATCGGCCGAACAGAAATCTTAGCCGAACACTAAGAAGGCAAATGTATCGCTTCCTCCAGCAAAAAAACGGCTTCGGGGCAGAACCCCGTTGCCAAATTTCAGGCAGTAGCTCCAGACCCCGCCAAAATTGCGGACATCGAGATACCTCCTATCTCATAAAATTTTTTTTTCTTTTTTTGCATCTTATTTATCTGTTGTTTGTAATTAAACCAAATTAAAGAATGGATTAAATACTTCAATTCAACTGTAACGCTTTCAAGTCTCATTTTTCTGAACTGAAGATGTTAATGATGGAGTATGGTGCATATGCCTGCAAGAGACACACTTTAGGTCCGAAGAGTCCTTTACACTCGAGGGAACAGTTTGTTTCGAGCAGACACTTAACCACATCAAAGAGCATGTGAAGGTGTGGAGACGTTTGTACGGGAAAATGTCCCCGTACAACTTGTGACGCTAAACACACCTGTTCTTGCGCCCATTTCTGCATGCCGAATACCGCAAACTATTAAGGACTCAAAATCGTCAGTCCGGTTTCTGGGACTCGTGTACGACAAAAAACTCAACTGGAAACGTGGTTAAAGTAAAAGCCACTACAAGACATATTAACCGCCCCCTCCCACCTGATCATTCGCATAGAGGCAGATACCAAAGCAGGCGTATGGCAGTCCGCATGCAGGAGATACTTGATCGGTGCGGGTTTTAGATACCGCAGGTTTTCCAGGGCAGGTACGGATCAAGACCGCCTTGGTTAACGCCACAGGTAAGTCTTCGCCTGGACCAAGAGCAATGGAATAACACGGTTAGTAAACTGAAGGTCTTATGACCTGGCTTTATAGCCATATTGTTCGATTAAGGATAGGACAGACTAACTTTATGTCAGCTTATATGCTGCTTGAGGACGATAGCCAGCTGAGGGACAGATGTAACGTGCTACTAACCGCGCTACATGTTCTCGTTTTTTTGAGAACTGCACAGGTTTTCTGCTAATGTAGCAAATATTGTATTCTACAATTTAGAGAACGCGAAGAGTGTCCTTCAAATATTTCGGAAAGCGAACCTCTTCCGCAAGCTCGAAGCCAGTTATAGTTGGACCAACCCTGTTCTCCGTTTTATTTATTTATCGTATTGTTTTGTACTAATTATTTATTTTTTAAGACTTAGCATGTAAGTTTTAAACATTTTATTTATTAATAATTGGATCGATTCAGCCACTACTTTTTGGTAGTTCATTTTTACAACTAGTTTCGAGAAATTACGGCGAAACTAGTCGCATTGTTATGCAATAAAATTGGTAGGAAAAACATTGTAGTGTCACTTATTTTTCCTATTTTATTTATTCGTTGTGTTGTGCAAGATGATGTGATCTTTTACGCCATATTATTTGCACTCCGTCTTATTTATTTATTTATCACATATTCACAGTGTCGTGAAGGATAACATAGCCTTTTACAACATGTTATTCTCACATTAAAATCTGTGATATTTTTCGTTGTGTCGTTTTGCTGGCTTTTACACCAGCACACCAGCTTGATATTTACACTTTCTGCCAAATACAGCTGTAGTCATAATATTTTGTATTGGCTCATCTGTGTTTGTGATTTATTTGAATAAACTAAACTTTTCATGTTTCCCCAAAAATAATAGTCGAGAGGTGTTAGGTCCGGTGACTTCGGATGTCAGAGAATTGGAACTTTTCTTCCAATCCATCGCTTAGCCAAGATGTTATTTAGATATCGATGGCTTAGTTCAATAGGGTAATAACTCAATATTTTTATAGCAGACTATTCGCTCATTAAATATGGCCCAAATAACTATACTATAAAATAATAATAATTTTTTTATTACTATAAAATTAAATAGTGCAAATATATGGAACAGTTTGAGCTGCATTTAATGAGAGAATATTATAATATAAAATTTTTGAGTTGTTACCCTATTGAACGGTCAGTTATGGGTCACATCGATATGTTCTTACATCTATACCAAAATGTGGAGGTGCGCCATCATGCTGAAACCACATATTAACTCTGTTCTAAAGCGGAACATATTGCATTAATCCTGGCAACTTGTTTTGTAAAAAATTTAGATAATGTTCGGATATTAAACGTTCTTGTTTTCTAATTCTTGGCCTAAATGGTTTTATTTTTCAATAAATATTATATTTCTGGCTATAAGATATTTTACATCAGAATGAATTTAAGCTGGGCGGTGGTGTGAATTAGCGTGTAAATAGCGAATTGTGTGTGTAAGTTTTGTGTATCCTGTATGTTCTAAAGTGCCGTCTTCGTTTTTTATTATTAAAATGTCTAAAAATAGAATTTTGTTTTTGATCTGTATTTTCATCGTAAATTGAATTTTGTTATTAATTTTGTTTAATTAGTCGAAAATGATTTTTGCTCGCAATGGGGCCATATAACAAATGTATTGTCAACATATCTTAACGAAAAAGTTGATTTGTATGGTACCGTACTTAAAACTAATTCAAAATTTCAAAAGCAGCCTAACACCAGCAAATATAGTATCATAGTAATCAATATTAAAATATCCGCACAATTTCAATTCCAATGTAACAACAACGCATGGAATGGTATTACTGAATGTGTGTGCAGACGACATTGAGATATGCAATTAAACTTATTTTTTAAAAGTATATTATATGTATAGTATTGTATAATACAGATGTCCAAAAATTGTATGTACTCACGTTTGAAAATATCAGACTTGATTTTCTTGCAATACTTCTCTGCAGTTTGCTTATTTTGCATATTTTCTTCACACGGATGTGCCTTCAGTTTATCAGGAACATCGTTGCACTTTTCATCAGTTTTCCATTTATTGGCGAACGGAATCACCGATTGTTCGATATCATTTTCCGGAGTCAAAAAGTCATCTTTTTGATTATCATTAAACGTACCGCATAACCCCTAAATATATGTAATTAAAATTATAACAAAAAAAAATAATTCAGAGCACTTACTTTAGTTTTTCCTTTAAAAGAAGAAGCAACATTCACATATGCCCGACTCATTCCATCCCACCAAATTTGAACATCTTCTGGTAATTGTGCTGTAAAATGATTAGAAACGGGTTAATTTGCTGCAAAAACTACTACAGGTACAAAAAAATTTCATTTGTATGTTTATATTCAAGGGTTTTCATTTAACATTTCTCAAAACTTCTCTTCACTGATGAGATCCATAAGGTCGCAATACGTGTCTGGAGATATCAAAATATTCCCTTTTCGAGTTTTGACTTTATATTTTTTACAATTTTAAAGTTTTTGTTTTAGCCTTTTATAATTAGATTCGTGTGATCTGGAGTTTATTTATTGCTTTCTAGTGCTTTAAAGAAAGCCTTGTGTAGAGAAGTACACCTAATACGATGTTTTCAAGAACTTGAAAAGTTCGTATATGAAATCTAAATGTCAGTATATGCGTGTGTGTCTGTGCGTTCATGGACTCTGTTATCTTTAGATATTTTTGAATTTTGATTGCAGCTTCGGAGATTACATCGAAAAATCATGGGGGTAATTCCTTTGTCGCATTTTGATAGCTGTTAAGGAGCCCCCCGAAAATGGAGGCCAAAGTTTGACATTTTGTTAAATTTTGCGCCTTCGTTTTCTGTTTTGTCGAATAAATAATAATAGCTTCTTGATGTTGTAACAAAAAATGCTAGAGAGCAAAATTTTCGATTGTCTTATCATTTGATCTCTTTCCAATACATTGGTGGATCCGTTGGTACATCCTTGTCCCATACATTCTATCATGCCGTCTTCTTTATCAAAGCTTGGTGATCACTTCTTTAAACGTTTCCCTATCTTTTGCAACGTGCAATATTTGTTCTACACTGAGGTTAGTCCTCTCTCTTTCTTCCTGTGCCCTTTATCCCCTCTATTTTTCCTTGCATGATTACGTATAAGACGGAGTATTTATCATTACGAAGTATCTAGCCCAGATATGCTGTTGTTGCTATTTTAATGATCTTCATCAGTTTTCTGCTGCATCCAATGCCTCTTAATACTTCTTCATTTGTGACTAGCAGTCCAGGGGATTTTAAGCATACGTCTGTAGAGCCACATTTCAAATGTTTCTAATTTTTTTTATGGATCTCGGTTTCAATGTCCAAGTTTCTACCTCATATAGCAGCTGAGACTATACATAGCAGTCTAAGAATCTAAATCTTATGGTCAATCTCATTTTTCTATTTGTGAACATTGACCTATATTTTACAAATCCGTTTCGGGCTATTTCTATTCTGACTCTTATCTCTTCATCTTCATTTAATTAGGAATTTATGATTGCTTCAAGGTATTTATATTTGTTAACCCTCTCTAGTTGTTTGTCTTCCAGTGTAAGTTGTATACTGTTAACAGGAGTTTTTGAGATGAGCATGTATTTGGTTTTATCTATGTTGATTGTTAGCTCCATTTTTCTGTATTCCTTGCTGATACTTTCTAAAAAGACTTGTAGGTCTTCTATATTTTCTACCATTATTGCTGTGTCGTCTGCAAATCTTATGTTATTAATGATGGTCCTACCAATATTCACACCTTCCGTTCTCTGCCATAGTGCTTCTTGAAATATTAATGATGAGTATTGCAAACAATGCTTCTCTAGTTCCTATTTCGCTTCTGAATCCAAACTGTGTGTTGTCCAATTAATCTTCACATTTTCTACGTTTACGTTGTTGAATAACTTTCCGTAGAATTTTTAATGTGTGGCTCATATGACTAATTAATCGGCACTCATAGCAAGTCTCAGAATTATTTTTCTTGGGTAAAGGTAAGGAGACAGATTTTAATCATTTTCTCCCCGTTATATAATTTATTAAATAATTTGTTTATACACTCTTCATTTTCATTCCTTACATTACAAGACGAAAATTGCAAGAAATTTCAAGATTCGAAAATTGAAAAAAAACGAACAAGTTGCAATTTTCTCGTCGTTTTAACTCTTTCCAACATATTTAATCCATAATCACTCCATTACCCTCCCACGCATTATAAAATGAAAATCAAGAAAAACTTCAAGAGTTAAAAAAAAATATTTTAACGACAGATGAGATTAATGAGAGGTGAGACAGATGTGTGTAACGTAGAGGCGTGATAAAGACATGCTCGATATAGAAGTGCGAGGCAGATAAAAATGCGAGAGAAGAAATCTGAGGAAGGGAAGGCGCGAGGCAAACCTGTGCGAGGAAGGAGTGCAACACAGAGGTGCGAAACCGACATTTTTAAAATTGAACAAAGCAACAAAATTTTTAATTTTCCATGATTCTATTCTTTTTTAATTAATTAAGCCATAAATCATTCTATCTTCTTCCTACTCACTGAGATATAATATTTCCTAAAAAGTTGTGAAGTTTTAAAGTTCGGCGGTTGGGGTGCAATCATCGCGGTTTTGAATGATTTATGCGCTCCTAAATGTATATTATCACGAGGATTAGAATAACTTAGTGGACTGAAGCTTGGACTTTCAAATAGAAAGTTGGGACTGATGGTGGTTCTAGACTCCACGATCGAAATGAACTTTTTTAAATTTATTTATATTTAAATTTAAAAACGCGTCTTTTTACTCCTAGTGTCCCTAATCGCCTCACCGAGAATTAAACATGTTTCTGGTAATGTATACAAAATAGATACCAATCTATATATACTTTTTTATCTACGCCAGTAACTTTCGAGTTTGTTAATAAAAAATTTACAAATAACAACAAAAAATAAACTTCCAATGACATTCTACCCGTAATACCGTTTCTTACTTAAGCTGCTGATAGGTCAGTGGAAAAGTCAGCAGAAACTGCTTTACTGAAAAAGAAACATCGCTACATTTAATTTATTGTAATAAAAAATTACTTTAATGTCATTGGTATGAACATTTTATAGTTTATGCTATTAAATTAAAAATATAAGAAACCAATTGGTAATAGTCGGCTATGGAATTATAAGTATTGTCATAAAAAATAAATTGATTGCCAAGGTTGCTTAGTATTTCGTGCTTTTGTCTCTTATGTTTAATTTTCTTAATTCATAACTGTCTTTACTCACTACAATTGGTAACTGGCACATTAGCATGCAGCCAAAAAACGTATTCTCTATTAATACTCACCAACAATAAATATCGATGAAAAGACCCTAATGCTAATTCCAGAAACATTGTACGGCAATTTCGAAATATCCAGACCATTTACATCTACTTCATGGTTTTGTTTGAGTTTAATATTTTGACCTGAGTAACGAATTGTCACTGCTTTAGTGCAAGAAGGCAAACCAGCCGAAATGCTAACTGGGAAATTCATTGCCTAGAATGGTAAAGTTTTGGTTTATAGAAAGAAAAAAGAATTAAAATTTACCTCTGAAATTGCACCACTGCATGCCACATTTTCTGCTTCAATACTAAAATTATCAGTTTTGACTAAATAATAGTTGCACTGTCCCATAAAATCATATCGTTTTCCATCGAATGTGATGTAATGAGGATCGCCCAATGCAGAACATCTAGATCCGCAAGAAATCTAAAAAGAGATTTAGAAAAGTAGAAATATTTTTCTTTGGCTGTTGAATTTACAAATAGGGAATTTGAGAAATTAAAGAAAAGTTTTAAGATCGATATATTGAAGAAACCCTAAATTTTAGTACCCATGGTATCTACTTAATCTAAAAATCCGATTATTAATTTCAAAATAGTAGGCCTAACTAACGTTTTATTAGTTGTAACAAGGTTCTTCCAAATTTGTATATGTTCAAAGAACAAAATTACATATAGTCATGTACCAGAATTTAGAAAATATCGTATCTGCAAAATTTTCTGTGTTAATTAAATGGGAAACGTACTGAGAGTATTGTATTAAATAACTTTTTCGAATGCTGCAATATGACACATATGTTTCTTTTCGTTCAAGTTTTCCATTTGACTGGTTTTTTATTTTATGAAAATATTTCCAAAAATTATTAAAATTTCTTAGAAATATCAAATGGAGTAAAAATATAGAAAAAGTGAAGAATTTAAAAATAAATAACCGAAAGCTCTGAAAAACCAACAAAACAATCGATTGTTATAGTTAGAATGAAGTGCAATCTTAAATTTGATTTACAGGAAATATTGGACAAAAATGCACTTCTTCATCTTTGTATGGATATATGCTAGGAATCCAGACATTAAAAAAAATATGTTGAGCAAAATGAGCCCAATGTGTTTCCAAAATATCATTAAATAATACTTCTTTCTAACCTGAGTACATATCCATTGACCATCTGAACACGTACAAGTGTTGCATTCTTTTGGCACACTTTTCCCAGGAGCATATTCTTTTCCACGCAACCTACATGGACACTTATCCTTTGTTATACAAGCTCCTTTATGCAAAATAGTTCCTTGGGGACAGTAGCATCCTTCTTCGCAAACAGCATTTTCATCATTCTTTTCTATTGAAGCGCCACAAGCTGCTTGTCCTCCTTTAGGACCACAAGTCATATAAACTCTTCCTCCAGTACACTTCATCGCTAAAAAAGACAGAAATATAAAAAATGAAGATCTGATTATATATTTTTCAAGATAATTAAGTTTTATTCAAAAAAGAAAATAATTTTATCTTCTTTTATTTTAGAATGTTTATAAAATACTATTTCAAAGCTTAAATGATAAATAAAAATTACCAGTTGTAAATCAGCCTATTTTTATATTAAATACCTATTAGCAAAAATCTAGCATTCCTGGAAGTTTGTGAAGATCACACATACACTTTGTAATGCAGGGTCCTGAAATTGATTGGATTTCGTTTTTTGTAAATAAACAAATAAAGCAAACATGATTTGTTTCGCTACAAAGTCGCAATCATTTCTTTATATCAGGGAGGCGATAATAACCTCGGTTGCATATAGATACATATATCTTTCTATTTGTTCAGTTAAGTTTAAACTTTAAGGCTTAAAGAATGTAGAATTCCAGGGCACGCTGAGTATTTTTTTTTGGAAAGGGGGTGGTAGGCCAAATAAGTTTGAGAACCTCTGCTTTAGAGGATAGACGGACAGTTAATGCTGAATGGTATACAACAATTTTTTTACCAAAAGTCATCGACAAAATTCGGAAAAAAAACAAAACGTCGCTAGCAAAACCATCTCACTGCCGTATTTACCAGATTTATCTGCTAACGCCTCCTTTGTGTTCCCAAATGTCAAACAAAAACCTCAGCAAGTTGTTAAAATCTTCAAAAACCATGTATCTGAGATTTCAACACACATGCCGAGTATTGACGAGCACTAATATGTTATATAAGCAATATAAGCTGAACTGAATAAAAGTAGACCTCCAACCCCTTTACATAGATAAGTTTCTTAAAGAGGTTCTAGTAAATTTCTTTGTTTTATTTATTTCACTGTTTAGAAAAGCAAAGAAAGGTCTTATTTCTAAATTTATTCGTCGTTTAACCATTATGTTTCCTTGAAAATATCAGCTATACGTGATATAACAAAAATTTGGAGTGGGCTCCTCTCGACTATGATATTTTATTAAAATAAACGTTATTGTAACTTCTTTAGAAATATTTAGGTTGTGTTTGTGCTGCAAAAGATTATTAAGAATCATCTATAATCTGAAAGCAAAAAATTATATCTGTGTTCGTTACGCAAAGAGTTAAATCCAAATTTGTGAAAAATTAATTATGTGCGCTCTCGGTTAAAGTATTTTTTCCTCTTCATGTGGGTATAGAAGGCCAAGTTCTTCCTCGATTCCTACGGAGTAATGTACGAGTGGCTCCTGAGCTATGTTTTCAAAATCCAGGTGACTGCAGTGAAAAGGATATTATGCTCATTTTAAATGACATGTCACTATTTTCACAGATTAATTGACTTGTGCGAACCGTGAAATCGAGCGGACGTGCTCCGCTCCGTTACACTGGTCAACAGTGGTTTTGTTGCCCTTGATATGAAAGTGGTTTTGAATAATTTTATGCCTACCATTTATGAAACTATGAATGATTTTGGAATATTGGCTCTGATTTTGTTCTGAAGAACCGACGGTTAATTATTTTATATACCGCGTGTCCAAAAAATGAGTCCTAGCCCAGAGCGGCTTTAATAATGATCTAACACCCAATAAACTATATATATTTTTAAATCGGATGGAAAACCTCACAATTTGACAAACAGTATTTTTCTTTTGACTTCATTATATACAGGTAATGACGTCTCTCTTACAACAAAATAAATTCTACGTGTTAAGTAACACCCAGCCAGAAATACTTGAAAACGATTACCACGATAAGGAAAATAATGCTATAGCAGATCCACCCAACATACTAAAAATTCCACTAATATTTTTGCATGGACGAAATAATCATAAAGCAGTGATCGAAGATATCAAACAGCTAGCAAAAGACGAATTCACCACCACTTGTTCTTTAGAAGCTCTTAAAATACATCTGACAACGGAAGAAGATTATAGAATGCTGACAAAACATTATGCCAATAACAACATCTACCGAGATCCGGAGTCCAAACCATTATCCGTCCCTATCAAAAACGTACCCCCGTCCTTTGATATCGAAGAACTGCAAACGGAATTAAAACAGTGCAACTAACCAATTATTAAAATATGCAGACTATACTACAAAGATAAAATTCCAATGCCCGTATGTATAGTTGACCTCAAACTAAATGAACAAGCAGCTGACATACAAAATTACCAAACAAGCAATATGTATAGTAATAATCGAACCTAGGAAAATTCCTAAGAACTTTCCACAGTGCCACCGCTGCCAACGCTTCGGACATACCAAAAACTATTGCCAACTAGAGCCACAACGCATTAAATGCGCAGGGAATCACATATATACTGATTGCATAAAAAACTAAAACGATCTTCCAACATGTATAAACTGCAAAGAGCACCACCCTGCCAATTACTGCGGATGCAAAATATTGCAGGAACATCGGATAAATCAAAATAGACCAGTAAATGAACCAAGATCGCCAACATCGCAAACTAGATATCATGCTACCTATGCTGGAATTGCTAAAGCCACCACAGTATCTCAAAATCAACAAGAAACACAACCAACCAGAAACACAATACCAGACTCCTCATCATCAATTAATCAGGTAAAGTCCTTTAACTTTAATCTTATCCAACCGTACATTCAACAAATCAAATCCTTTATTATAACCAACTACTTCTACTCTCTTTCTTCAATGGCCCATAACTCATTAACAAACGCAATCTAACAACATAAAAATTCTTAACTGGAATGCAAACGACATCAAAGCACAACGCTTAATATTTCTAAGCTTTTTAACACACTATAACATAGACGTTGCATGTATAACAGAAACTCACTTAGCAAATCAAGAAATTTTCAAAACACCATACATACCGCAGCGATAGAGATGGAAAAATAGCAGCAAGCACAGTGGCAATATTAATAAAAAAAACAAGCTTACGCATTAGGAAGGGACAACAAAATACTACCAACCTAGAAACAGTAGCAGTACACATAAAAATAAATAACAGAACACACCTAAAGAGAATGGAAGTGCACAAGATATCCACTTCTTAAAAACAAACTTAATAATTTATTTCATAAAATCAAACGAGCACTTAAAGAACTTGCGATACAATCATGCCACACGTATATTAGCGAATTAGCACCTGGCGATCCAGAACTATGGAAGACAACGAAAAAAATACTAAACCAACCCCACGTAATCCCTATAATATCTGATGGAACACTAAATTATTGTACGGATGCAAATCACTTAGAAAAAGTATTTAATCCGCAACCAATTTGCCCACCCGGTTTTTTAAACTTCATTACTAATGAAGTAGAAACACACGTACCGATTCCAGGAAAAGGAACTGAACCAACAACGGTGAAAGAATTACAAAATAATTATAAAAAATCTCCCTATCAAAAAAGCGCCAGGTCACGATAAAATTCCAAATATATTAAAAAGCGCAACAGAAAAAATATTAAACTATATGGTATCATTGGTAAATGCAAATCTAAAGGTAGGATATTTTCCAAAGTCTTGGAAGTTGTCCTGCATTCCGATGTTCCCCAAATCGGGTAAAAAGAAAAAAAACTTGACCAGCTACCGACCCATTAGTCTGCTACCAATGCTATCAGAACTATTAGAAAAGATAATACAAGCCAGACTAAACGATGAAATAGAAACTCAACATTCCCGATTACCTTAAAGCTATCCTGACTTCTTCTCTTGATGATCGCTCCTTTAAAGTAATGATGCAAAACTCGGAGTCCACAGTAAGAAAAATTCATGTAGGAGTCCCACAAAGGAGTATTCTTGGCCCACTGTTATTCAAAATCTACACCCACGATATACCAACCACGGAAGCCAATTTAATGATGTTCGCAGATGACACCGCAGTCTTTACTAAAGACTGAGACTTAACAAAAGCCATAGAAAAACTCCAATGTACTACAAACACCTTAATTCACTGTTTCTACACATGGAACTTAAAAATTAACAATGAAAAATGCGAAGCTAAGATATTTACGCTACGGCGCATTAAGAACCCTACGGCGTTAAGAATAAACAACAATCCCATCGCATGGAAAAATAAAGAGGAACACGTAAAATATCTAGAAGTCCTATTAGATACCAGATTAACATGGAAACCCCATATAGTACACAAACTAAACCAGGGCTACGGTCAACTCAACCAATTATATCCACTCACTAGGATATCATCGCAAGTTGAATGTACATTATTGCTATAAAAGTTACTAATCCGACCACTAATAATGTGTAAAATATGTATTGCACTATATGGGACAATGCACCTACCACTCATTTAAGTAAATTGCAAATACTACAAAGCAAGGTGCTAAGACTATCTATCAACGCTGAATGGTTCGTAAGCAACAATCAATCCATCGCGAACTAGGAATACTAAGTGTCAGTGAAATAAATATGACAGTGCGGAGTTTTACAACTTAGGCCAAAAGAATATTCACACCAGATTAAAGAGGAAACTTCCACAGGACATTTAGACCTAAGTTCACCAAACAATCTTGACATTGTATCCCAGTTCAAAACAACATAAATTAACAAGCCAAGAATAGCAGTAATAACTGCTGACCAGGCATTTTATGAAAAAAAACAGATTAATCGAGATAAAGAAAGGTCCAATTGAACATTCACATGATTGGGCATTGCTTATAAGGCAAACTGGCAAAAAAAGCCATTCATGGTTGTCGAAATGGAGCTACATAAATTTCTAGCTTTAGCTGCTGTATTAAACACCAAAAGAAGTAGCTGAGGATATCAAAATAAATACTGAAACAGTTGCCTAGAAAAGCTATTGTTACGCTTATATATCTTTTCAATGCAGCATTCAGATTGAAACATGTACCTACTTGCTGGGAAGTGGCGGAGGTGATCATGTTGCCGAAACCAGGCAAACCACCAAATGATGTTAAATCTACAGACCCATTTCCTTTTTACCAATCATTTCAAAATTATTTGAAAAGATTCAACTGAAGAGACCTAATAGAAAACAGTAATCCGATTCCTGACTTCCAGTACGGACTTAAACAGAAGCACTCTACAATTTACCAGGTGCATCATATCACAGACGTTATGGAGCGAGATCTTGAGGAGAAAGAAGTATGTTCTGATGTCTTTCTAGATGTTGCCCAAGATTTTGATAAGGTGTAGCACGAAAGACCAATTTACAAATTTAAGAAAATGCTTTCGCCTCAATACGTTGAGATTATAGGATTCTACATCTCAGATAGACTATTTAGAATTAGTCAAGAAAACCAATACTTTGAATTGAAAGAAATAAAAGCGGGTGTACCACAGGAAAGTGTATTCTATATCTACTATATACCAGAGACATACCCATTTTGGAAGATTCAACAATAGTCACATTTGCCGACGATACTGCTCTCCATTCAGTCGGCAAATATATTAACAGTTCCAACAGTAAATTAAGTGACGGTATAATATATTGGACTAAACAATGGAGGATCAAACTAAACGAACTCAAATCAATTTACGTTAACGGTACTAAAAAAAAATCAAAACAAAAAGTGTCAATAAACATCAATGGTACTACAGTCCCTTAAGGAAACAGTGCAAAATACCTTGGAATAACTCTGGACGCCAAACTAAGGTGGAAGGAGTATGTGGAAAAAAAGAGGGCGGACCTTGGTCTAAAATACAAAATGCTCTACTGGCTTCTTGGCTTCTTTAAGCTGTCAATTAATAATAAACTACTAGTATACAACCAAGTTTTGAAACCTGTCTGGCTCTATGGCATCCAGCTTAGGGGATGTGCCAAAGATGGTAATATTAAACCCATCCAAACCTTCAAAAACAAAGTTTTGCGCAATGTAGTAAACGCTCAGAGGTATGTTTACAACTCGGACCTTCATCAAGACCTAGCTAGGGGTATCAACAATCAAAGATGAGATTAAGGAGTATGCTGGCAAACATGAAGCAGCTTCATACAAGCACAGAATTTCTTCAGTTGTTGGACAATCAACATCTCGTCCGAACACTGAAAAGCAAGGAACCATCTCATCTTGTGTAGTGAACTGAGTTTTTAAAAGCAGAGCATGGTGCGCGAGCATCAGCAAACCATTGCAGAAAAAAATCTAGAGAAAGGTATTGAACAAACTCTAGGTTAGATTCTAAAGCCTATCAATCGACAAGTTTCTTTTCTAATCTCACTAATTGTCTGCTTTTATTATGCAAATAGAGAAAATATTTAGATTAGCAAATCGGCAATTTCACGTCCGTTCAGCAGTCGATGTCACAGTGGGTCCTCCGATTTCGCTCAAAATTTAGGCACAGGTTAATGATCACAAAATATGAAGATTCCCAATATTTCAGCCCGTACTCTGCAAGCGGCGTTCTTTTTGTCAATTTTAATTTTTAACTGTGACTGCTGATCTGACTTGAAATTGCCCAAATGTAACTTGTGAAGTGAATTTTGGCAATAACCCGACGATATACTTTCTTTACATGTATATAATGAGTAAAATTAAAACTTTCTGACAATGAAGCAGAAAAAAATTTCATACTTACGGCACATATTTTCATCCCTCCAATTTGCCAATTTAGTTACACCTTGGTGAGAGCATCCTCGTACATACACATTCAACGTATTACAAGCGCAAATTGTCGGATCAAAATGTTCACAAGAACAATAGTCCCATTTACATGCATCTAATAGAACTGCTACATCCATGATCTAAAAATAAACAGTTTTCCTGAACACATTCATATTTTAAGCTTTGATAATAAAAATGACATACAACATGCAAGTAAAAATTTTATTTATGAATTAGTAGAAGTTTTGCTCCAGCACGTCTGGATATGTTTTGACGCGAAAATCTGTTAGATCGTGATATCGCTTATCCAGTTCATTCAAATCAAACTTCAAAAGTTATTGAATTTTAACTCCAGCATAATAACATTAAGTACTTCAGTATTAGACATAACTCAAAGGAATCGTAAAATCTCACGACCCTTTAATCCCATAATATTTCAATTCTATAACCTTGGGAGTTAATGACATTACGTTCTCGAATCAAACAACACTTTCTATTATATAAAAGTGATAATGGCTTCACGGCCGGGTATTTAGGTTCTAAGATCGCGATTTGTCAGTGATTTGTATTATAACGAATTGGTAACGTTATATTTTTTTATGTTGGTATTCCTAATTGGCTCGTAAGCCGCGAATTACATATAAATTTATATTATATGACGGAGTGTATGTATTTTGATAACTTTTGACATGCAAAACGAATATTTACCGAGGGCCAGGTTGGCTGATCGACCTGAAGGGTCAAACTTTGATCGTTGGGAGACTCTATGACCGATATTAACTTCTTGAAATCTATTTTAATTTAAAAACATTTCTTCATTCTTTTAACTGCTAACTGAGATATAAAGAATTATATATACAAGAGGGATACCTATCTATATATTCTTCTTTATTTATGTAGTAACCCAAAGTTAAAATTCTATAGGGTGCTTTCAAGATTCTTATCAAGGACATATAGAAAGGACATGAAATTTTCTACATTTTCAGGCTTGTAAAAAATTGCAGATGGCGTAAAACGGAGTTTTTGTATAAATAGGTTAGTAATCTGTTTTTGAGTGAAGAATTGTTACCACTCCTACAACACGGCTTATGATTATCAAAGTTTAGCGGTAATTTGAAACATTCGAATAATTAATGCTAGTTTGAAAATGTACGGTGTTGGAACATGTCTGTTAGGAAACAAAGAGTTATAATTACAGTTACATACAAATATATTTTGTATATATTTATAGGAAGGCTGCAAATCAAAAATAAATTATGAGGAACTGCTTTTTGTATATTATAGTTATTATAATTTAAAAAGAAATGATAAACTCAATAAGTGTTTTAATGTAACAGTTCTATTTAACTAATGCTACTCATAATTGAAATCATAACACCTGAATCCGCAATAAAAATAATGATGATAACGGTAATAGTTATAGAATAGAAGACCGAACTTCTGATACATAAATCGTAACCTTATTGTTTTAATTGCACAAGTTCAGGTGTCAGGGGCCCAAAATGGCTCTAAAAACACCAACAGGCATTCAACTATATTTGCTAATAGAAATGAATTTCTTGTGTTCAATATAGATGACAAGACAAAAAAAGAAACAATTGAAGTAAGTAAAGCTAGATGGAATAAAACTTTGGAAGAAAATAAACATTATGAAATATTCTTATTTAGTTTAATATAGAAAGAGTTAAAGTCTTAATCAATGTTTAATTAGGAGTAATTTATCGATACATGTTAAAATATACCGGAAATTGTTAGAAGAGCTCCTCGTTCTCTACTGATAGCTGAGAAAAAATGATTTGCAACATTCTTACAATAAGTACCCGAATTAATGTTTATATGTATTTGTTCTTTATATTTACATTTGAATACAATAATACGTAGCAAGTTCTTTCAGGACAATAATACAGACGCAAACTAACTTCGTTTATCTTTTTGCTGGAATGAGGGTGTCTAGAGTTTGCAAAGAAAGTTAACGTAAAATTGCGTTTTAAATTTATGTTTGTTTTATCTATAATACGTTTCTCATTTTATTAATCTACCTTCTTCTTTTTCGACGGGATATTTTAAAACATTATTTTTTAAAATATTGATATGTTGAATACTTAAAATAAACTTACAAAATGACATGGTGCAAATCTTCTATCGTTTAATATCTTTTTGCAAAATTCTTGAGCTTTCTGTGATCTATCATTTGATGCATCGCATGTATGTTCTTCTGTTGGAGTTGATTTACATTCATCTAGAATATTAAATAATCTAATGTGTACGTAATAAAATTTAAAAAGCGAAAAAAGCAAATATATTTCATTGTTAATCGACATCGGCAATTTTTGTTGACAGTCAAAAGGAAAATAATCAAAAGTTACCTTCTAAAGTGTTAACTTGCCAACTTGTTGCTAATGCTACATGCGTTTTGGGCTTTGTACCATCTTTTGCAAGCAAATCATTTGATGGATCGCCATCCACAAGTCCACACAATCCACCAGTTCTATTCCATAATGCTTCATTTACTTCTATTTGGACAAATTGCTGCAAAATTATTAATGGTACTCAAAGAACAATTGAAACTTTTGTTAAAATTTTTACCTGTCCATCCCACTTAATCTTAGCTCCAATTGAATCTAAATGAACTACAACATAATGAGCAATCATATCTACATGGAGACCCGGTAACTGCCCAGGAATTGGTAAGATTTTCGATGGAGAAACAAATGTTATTTCACCTTTCTCTGCAAATGAAAAACACAAGGACACCTATTAGTTTTATTTTTCCCAGTTCAAAAATTCTGTAAATATATTTAATACTGTAAAATAACCCACCCCATCACCAATGTTAAAAATCCATATAAATACTTGTCTGTAAATTAAATAAAGTCAGTCATCAAACGGTAGAGCATAATAATTTAATTTTTTTTTAAACTTCTAATTTTTCAACATTCTGTTATTTTATATGTCTACATTCAAACTTTTCAATATTGTAGTGATTAATTTTACATAGTTACCGCAAAGAAAAATATCTAGTCCAAGCAACGATTCATTTACCTGATTTCTTTAAAACATATTCCTTATCTTGAAAATACAATTTTATGGTCCTGTAGCATAAATTTAAATTGTACTTGCAAGGATTATTAAAGACAATGATGTTAAAAGTATTATCGACTACATCTCTAACTAATGTATGGGCACAATTTGAATTTACACTGTACACCTTTCCATCAAAAGTCTTATAGTGTCCTCCACCCCAAGTAAAACAAACAGCCGGTTTCTTCTCTTGTACTACCACAAACTGATTTTCAACACTTCCGTAATGACCAATAGGAACAAATGCGATGTTACTGTCATTAATACTCTTCTATAACAAAAAAGAAAGTAATAAATTAATCAGCAAAATATGATAAAACCTACTGTAATAAAACTGTTTAAGAACTTGATATTAAAATAATGATATTTGTGTACATAGCGAATCATTAATATCTCTGAAACCTTATACATTTTATACTTTCATAATTAGTGGTTAATTTCTAACTATAATAAAAGCCCATAGTTAATTTACACAGCACAGCACAGGACCGAAGTATTTTGATATTAAGAAATATTGTGAAATACACAGCTGCAAAACTAAAAATAAAAAGGATATATATGTAGATTTTAAGAACACTACACAGGGACAGAATACAATATTTTTTAAAGCAATAAGAAAATATAACAATTTACCAAACGAAATTAAGGCTGTTAATAACATATATAAATTTAAAAGGCTGTTGATCAATTACTATAGAAATAAGACTGACATAGATGTTATTATAATGTAAATACTTGTAGTTTGTATTTTTCCTATATTTTTTTATATTTTATTTTATTATTTGTTTGTTCATTTTGTATAGCAACATTTATGCTACATAAACGTATTATTATTATTATTTATTCGAAAAGTCCCCATTTAACTCATGTTGACAGTGGAAATCATAATTTAATCATTTTAAATAGTTAATTTGTTCAATTTCTATTAAATGGTGGTTTTAAAATCTGTAAAAACAGATAGTCATCGGAATATTTTCGCTTCAGAATGTCCCAAATCGAGTTAAAACTAGACGCGAATAAAAATAAAAATATCGTAGAGCAAAGTAGTTGTTTATTTAATCATTTGTTTCATTATTTTATACCTTACATAAGTTGAGTTTAGTTTTACTTAGAAAATGCATAAAGCTTAAATAAGTACTTAGACGGATATGGAATATGTTAATATAACAGCCGATTGTCTAAATAAAAATAGGCATATATCATTTCAAAAAAGAGTTATTCGCATTTTATTGTACAAACAAGAATTCTACTTTTAAAATTCACCGCCATGTATATAAATTTCCTTAATGAATATTGCACTATCAATGACTCTTTAAATAAAGATACTTACATCCATATTTTCATATTTTGTTTTGTAAACTGTATTTTCACCAAAAGTTTTTTCATTCATGGTCATTGAATTTACCGTGAAGCTACCGTTTGTAGTTTTATAGAACATATGTGAAGAACTTCCCAATGGCACAATTTGCATATTATCACCTAAAATATAGTTACCAATATTTAGCAATTGGGGAAAATTACATTATAAAATTCAAAATTTTGTAGTACTAACTGAAAATACATTGAGGAATTGGTGATGGCTTGAAAGCTCCTGTTTCATATGTGCAAGTATAGGTTCTTTCTGGAGGATATTCAAATTGTATTCCTTCGGGGCAATATAATGTACAACTAAAACTGTTGGCATCTCCAGAACAGTTGTATCCACCATTGAATTGAATGTTCTTCGCACTACAACTGCTAGCCACTAAAATTAAATATATTTTAGAAAGTTCATTAAGATGGAATAAGAAATACTTACAATATTGACATTGGGCTCCTCTATAATCTTGAGGACATTGACATACATTAAAACTTAAACAATTTCCTCCATTTTGACAAGGTGGATTACAAGTAGCTGAAAAAGTAATTTATTAAATATACTTAATAGTCAATTACCAAATATAAACATATTTTAAATTTTTCAAGTGAGATATTCAAAAGAAAAAAATATAATGGATACGGAATAGGAATAAATTTTTCGTAATGGACCCGGACTCGACTAATCCAAAAACAGCATGTATTCACAAATAACCAATGGCCGCTTTTATCATATTTAAAAATGAAAAATAAAACATTTTCTTTGATAAACTGTTATGTGTCCAAGATATTGTCTTGGAGCTTTCATTTAATTCAATATTTATTGATATTCAAATTCTTTAAATGATGTATTAAGTTGGTTAGAACAAGCATTTTCTAATTTATTATACAGGGTGTTCTACGGCTCGACCAACAAACTTATACCATACATTCCAGGGGTCATTTCGATAAAAAAATGTTATATGACCTATAGATGAATCCCTATTTGGAAAATTTGTTCTACAATGGATAACTAATTAATACAAAATTACAGCAAACTGTTCAAAATGAGAAGCGCCATTTTCTACACATACATCTATCCTTTGAGTCATAGAATGTTGCCAGTTAATTACTGCCAATTAATTCTTTAGAGAATTAGTAGCTTCAACTATACAGTCAGTCTACTCTTCGTGTGTATCTGGTTATCCGTTACTATACACACGAGAATTGAGGCAAACTCACAGAAAAATCTAAAGGCGAGAAGTCAGGTGACTGAGCTGGCCAATGAACAGGACCACCTCGTCCTATCCATCTTTACGTAAAATTTTCATTAAGAAACATCGTGACATATCCCAAAATGTGGTGGTGTTCTGCACTAAGACGTCCTTCAAAAAAATTAGACCCAATAAGATGATTATTTAACAAGCCGCACCACACGTTGACGGAAAAACGATGTTGGTGGTTAACCATCCGCCCATATCTGAGAATTATATGTGTTGTTAATACCATTCCTTGTAAATTGGGCCTCATCCGTAAAAGTTCAGGTTAACAAATTTCTTAGATATCTCCGAAACAAATTTCAATTCATCTATAGATCATATAACACTTTTTGATCGAAATGACCCCTGGAATGTATGGTATAAGTTTGTTGGTCGGGTCGTGGAATACCCTGTATTTTATTTTGCCTGAAATTTTTTTTTCTTTTAACACAAAATACGAGTATTATTTATTCCTCAGACCAATAAAAGGCCTTTGAGATGCGGGAATTCAGCCAAACGCCTCGAATTTCATGTCGAGACAGCATTAAATGATGAAGTATTGTATATCGGTATAACAACACCGGCACAGAGAAAATTGACAAGGAAGTAAAAGTATTGACAACTATATCTTATCGATAAAAAAATGTTAGAGCTATAGGTCGTTAAAGTATATTATCGCTGAAGAAGCTTCAGTGTAGTTCGACAACAGGTCCAGGTTTCTATTCATGGCGGCCACCCCTATAATTCAAATCGCTATGTTATCAGTCAAACTACGTTTGAAGATTCTCACGGAGAAAAAGTATCCATTAAAACTGGATGCAGAAAGAGCAATTTAGTAAAGTTTGAAAATGACTAGAGAAGACCTATGTCCAGCAATGTACATTAAACACTGATTAGAAGAATAGAATATTTAAAATAGATAACATTGTACCTCTACAGTCTGGTATCGAGGGCCATCCTTCCCGTGAAGGAATCCAATTACCGTTTTTGCATTCCATTGTTGTAATTGCGGAACCATCTGGAAATTCATGGCCTGGAATGCAAGAAATTGTACAGGATCTGAAATTTTAGTTTTTAATATTTTTTCTGGCTAAAGAACAATTTTCGTACTTACGATGATCGACACGATCGTTTTGAATTTAAAGGCATAGGTGGGTAGTTTAGGCAAGGTTTATTTTCATATTGGCATTGTGGTCCAGAGAAATTTTCCGGACAGTTGCATTGATTCGGGGCAATGCATATTCCGTTGTTTCGGCATTCAGGTAGGCATGTTGCTGCAAAAATTTGGAATAATGAATTAAATTATATCAAAATTATTGAACTGATATTTACGTTCACATGCAGGAATGGTGTCCCATTCGGTGGATCCAATCAACCATTTTCCATCACTGCATGTTATGTACAATTCAGTCTCTCCATTAGGAAATTTATGATTAGATGAACATTTTGCTCGGCAACCGCTGTATTTGGAGCATTGCAATGCGCCATTTATTGGATAATTAGGTTCTGCCATGCAACCTATTTTCAAACCAATTTTAATTATCTATTTTTTGGCTGAATTGAAAGCAGAAATTATTCTGGCTATTATTTCATTTAATTTCATTTATTTAAAAATTAAGGAAAGCTAATTATATTAGTAGGAATAACATATTTTCTAAGCAGTCGGAATGAAATTTAAGATAGAAAATAAACAAACATATGTTATTTTTCAAAAATGAAAACTGTTATTAGATTTGATCTCATTATACCTTAAATCAAAGGTATGTAACCCTTTGGGTTTTTAGTAAAGTACGGGTCGTATTATAGAGCCCAAAACATGTGTGCAGTTTAGTAAGCAATTCTAAATGAAATTTTAAATTCAATTTGAAAAATATAAATTATTTCCAATTGTAGGCATATGGTCCAAAACGATTATTCTTTCTTCATATTAACCCAGAAAACCAAAAAATTAATTACCCCTGCTCTAAGATGAAATGAAGAAATAGTTGGTTAATTTTTATATTTTGGCAGTTGCCAATATTACTAATATCCAATGTAATTTGATATAAATTAGTCAAAACTTAATTTGTGGGTGGTGTTACAATACTTAGTTTTATAATTAATTTTTTCCATTTAAAAACCACCTGATCTGAAAACATAAATTTCTCTAATATTTAAAATTTATTGTTTATTAAACAGTCTTTATTTAAAAACTTTCCTCTTAAAAATAAATAAAATAACACAAAAATTCGAGAATAACTTTCAAAATTTAGTATTTAACTTAGTGCGGAAATATTGCATTTCCTTCTTAAAAAATTGACTGAATGTTTAAAACGCAGATTTGAAAGTTCTAACTAAGTTCAATTTCTAGTCCTGATTATGTACTATCCTAAGTGAGTTTCATTTCAAAATCACCGAGCAAGTCAACTGGTATTTAAGCCGGAAATAATTTAAATAACCGACAAATTATTTTGACATCGTGTATCGAAAATATTTGTTATTCAATTTTCGGTATTTTGAAGCAATTTTTTAGGGTTTTGTCAAGGTTTTCAGTAAATTACACTGGTAAACACTAGTCATATCACACGAACTTTCACATCTAATACTATTTTCGCTAACTACCTTCATTATTAAACTACAGCTGTTTCAATTAGCCTCAGTTTTCTTGTAATACGGTAATACATATAACTAGTGCTATGGCAATAAAAGCAAAGAAAAGTTCGCCCGATCAAAAATTTTTTAAGGCAATGGATCGCAATGGAAGTGCATTTTTATATCTACGAGTAAAAGAAAAATTCACCAAAATAAATGATGCAAAATTAAAAGAGGGTACTTTCATAGGAACTAAAATCAGGGGCTTATACCCAACTGAGTGGAGAATCCAAATCTGGTCTCAGAATTAACCCTACACGTACAGATATTTTTTATACCCTATTTTAAGGTGAAGATTAAAATTATAAAAAAATAAATAAATTTTGTTTTTCCTTTCCGGCTAGAATGAGTTTATTAACTAACTTTGTTATATTCTATCACTTCCAGTCAATACCACCCCTCAAGTGAATAAAACCACCCCCTAATATCCAAAAAAGGCCACAAAACGTATATGGAATTAATGAAAAAGTTCCTCTAGAGCCAGACTGCGGTAACCAATTAAATTTCGACCGTGTAAATGCCCATAACCTTTTTGAATTTGTTTGTATTTTACACCACCCGACCTAGTAGTATTTGCAGTGCGGCCAACATATGTAAAGATCAACAAAAAAAGTAAATTAATAATGAATTTTATTATCTAAATAAATATGAGCAAAATAGAAAAAAATATCATATACAATTCAGCAGAGAGCTCGTTTTTAAACTTGAAGGCTTGCCTCAATATTTTGCATTATGTAATTCGCAGTGTAAAATACTATTATACTTTTTCATTTTTGACAAAAAGCACAAACATTTATTCTTTTCGTGGTACATCTCTCACCTCCTTTGTATTTAGAAACTTCTGGATACGACACATGAGGATTTCCTCCATTATATGAGCCTCCGCCATATGGACTTCCTCCTCCTGCATATGAAGGAGCAGTTTTCGTTTTTGTTTTTGTGTATGTTTTAACTCCATCTCTAAAAATAAAATATTCCTGGTTATTTATATTTTAAAATCTTTTCTGGGACTTTCCATTTGTAATCAATGAAATAAAATTATTTTGTATAGTTACATTATTTTTTTGTTGCGAACTGGTTTTCGGTTGATGCATGACGTTGAAACGGATGCAGCATCATTTTAAAACTAGATCGCGGCAAATAAATAAAGTAAGTATACATGAGTTATTTCCTCGATTGAAATTGTTTTTTTTATAAATTATATATTGAATATATATAATATATATATATAATTGAAACTAAAAGATATTTTGAATAGTGTACCATCTTTCACATGACTACTCTGGAGCAAGTGATAATTGAAATATCTACGCTTCTGGATTTTCACAATTGCAGACTATATAACTTGATTAATTGTCATTGAAAAGCTTTTATTGTTTTTTGCGATTTTTTGCTTGTTTAGACAATGAAAATGTTCCACCTATAAAGGAGCCGTACTGTACCGAACTGTAGGTGCCCAAAAAAAAAAGGGCCGAATCAAACGGGCCAACAAATTTTGAACGCTGAAATACATATAAGTCCTAAAATTTGTTCTTCGTTCTTTAGATAAGTTACATAGAGGTAGGATGATCTGGTGATAAGTATATGAAACTTTTTTTGTGTGCCTATATAATCGTAGAAAGAGTTGCACAAAAAATATCTAGAAAGAAAATTGTATTTTTATGTATGAAAATTGTCCCAAGTGTATTATTTTTCTTATTTCTGCTTACTGAGGGATTTGTATTTGATTGGGTTCGGTACATATTATGATATCGAGTCTTTTTGTTAAACATTGAATAATGGACTATGCAATAAGAAAATAATTTTTACCTGTGTTGTGATACCTGCCCTCCATTTAATGAAGAATATCGATTCTTTAAATAACTAGGAATATATTCTTCCCTGAAATTTTAATAATTAATTAAAATTATTATTACTAAATTAAACGTATTATTACAAGTAATTATTGTTAATATGTTGAACTTCAGTCTAATCTGAAAGATACACCTACACGTTCATCAAACAAATGTCCTCTAGTTTTAAAAATAAATGTAAACAATTCAATATTGTTATTAAAGAGAATTTTTGCATAAAATATGAATAATATGACAATTTTCAAATATTATTTAGGCTTAGAAGATCCAAGTTTGTTCATTTAGCAACTTAATATTTAAAAAATTTTGGCATATGAAATGAAAGTAGGTATAGGAAATTTAAGAACTAAAACCCTGCTATAGTTAATTTTTCCATTAACTAAAAAATACTAGCAAAGCAAATAATACTAAACAAATTCTAAATGCATTAAAAAAATCCAAAAAAACTTCCTTGCTTTTTCTTTTTCCAAAAATTACATAATATTCTTGTTCCATTTTGTTTGAAATTAAGAAAAGTCAGATCTTTTGATCCTGAAAACAAAAATATAACGCATTTCTTAATTTTTACGTTGTGAAGTTATTCTTTACTGATAAAATTTTATCATAAAATTCAATGAATAGAAAAAATACAATTTATACGATGAGGAGAAAAATTAAAATTCATGTCTAGTTGGATTTTAAGAGAAAAGAACTTTCAAATTTCTGAAAAATAAAAGTAGACTATTTGATATGCTATATCTTATTTATAATAATCTATTAGAAGGGTTGCATAAAAAGAAGCAAGAGTTATTTTTAATAACAAATATTTAAAAACCTCATCTATAAAAAAATATTCTCTTGCTGAAATGAATATATTTGATGACTTCTTAATTTTCGGAAAGTTTAAATTGCTTTGTAATTTCAATTTAAAAATCTGAGTTATATTATGCGCAATCGCAAAATATAAATAATTAAAAATTCTTGAAAAATGAAAAATCAGGAAATCTTGAAAATTAAACAAATATTTATTATGTTATTTTGGTACATTGCCTCCTATAATGGTAAAAAAAATAGGAAAACAAGAGCAAAATTTATTTATCAAGTTTTTTCATTTCCTACTTTTTTTATATTGGGTTTTAGCATTGTCTATTTTGTGGTATTCAAGTTGGAATTAATAAAAATGCTACTTTTTACTTTAAAACTTTCGTTTTTCAAATTTGTAATTTGAATTTTTCATTTTTTTATAGAAATTTTTCACTTTTTCTTTATCGAATATTCATTTTTGCGGCTATGCCATTTCTTCTTATTTTTTGCTATTGAATTATCTAAATTTTTGATTTTTTAATTATTTCTCTAAAGTATTACACAGTCGAACACAAATTGTTCTTATATAATTTGAGATCCTAAAACTGTCAGTTTTGTCGAATTGCTTCAATTAGACTGTGAATCTCAAAAACAACAATAATAATAGTAACAGGTTTCTGTGAAATCTACAATCTTGTATTGGAATAATTTCACGTGTAGTGTACGGCAAAAATAAGGTCACCATCTCAGATCAGGCTATACTTTTGCACAGATATAGAATAGAATAGAAGATATAGTAATACTTGATTTCGCAGAAGTATGCTATTGTTTAATAATGTAATAATATTATTTGTATAGGAAAGTAATGTTAGTTTTAGAAACGGTGACGCTAATCTGAATATATTTAATTTAAATTGTAAATTAAAGTTAAATCAGAATAAAACTTTGTAAAACTTTTGATATTTTAATTTATTTTAATAACAATACATAAAAATGCATAAAAACAAGCTTAAATAATATTTTTACATTTTAAAATTACTATAAATCAAACCATCATGAAATGTAAAAAATGACAATTATATCAAATGACACTTGTAAATACAGGTATTAAAGCGTAACTAAATTACAGATAAATAATTTAATTCCGCCGAGTTTCGAACTTAATATTTATTTATTTACTAATTTTTATTTTTTAATAATTAAATTATATTTCTATTATAGACAGTTTAGTACAGTCATATAAGGCAAACAAGGGTCAACCTCAGAATGAGAGATAATAAGCTGTAAACTTGTATAAGCCTTTATTTTGGCATTCTAAAAACTGTCTCAAAAGTCACATACAATCTCGTGTCCGCGTCGCAAGACATCTAAGGTCACAAAAATTAGTTTTTTGCAAATATCTCGCTTCCTATGATTTTTATATTAATTGTATTTATAATAAAAATTGAAAAGCATTAAATTCTCTACAAAATTTATAGAGAATTTAATACTAATTTCAATTTTTAGAACGATAATTTACAAGAAATAAAATGGGACGAATTCTCCCTTTTTTTGAGGCAAATTTCCTGTGTGAAAACTTGCACAAAATTGAGTTTTTCATTTTATGTAAATTTATTATTAAGCTTAAAATGTTTAGGTGTATATCGAAAAAATCTGATTAGAATTAAGCGAAAAAGAAAAATTTATTTAATTTTTTAAAAAGCAAAATATTATTATCTAGAGTTTAGGGAAAAAAGTTTTTTTTACGATTGTTACATGTTATAATGGTTAAAACAAAAATTAATCAAAAAAAAAAGAAAAAAAATTTAATTTTCTTTTTACTTTTTTCCATTTAAATAACATAGGAAATCTTGCTTCATAGTCCGACAAAAGTTGCCCTGTATGCGAGACTTTCCAATTATATTATGTTATGTTCACAAAGTTTACCCATTTACGCGCCAAATGCTGTGGCGCTATTTTTTTCAAACCTACATTATAATGCTGTAGAGAGCAAAAGACCCAAACTGTCGCAACATGCCCCGGTCTCCCCTATATTGGAAAAACGAAAATTTTTTTTACAGATTATTTTAATTTTATAAAATAAACCAAATTCATGAATTTTTAATATGTTTTTCAAATACCTATTTGATTGGATATTTTAGATAGAAAATCAGGTTCCTGTTTGAGGTAGGGGAGACCGCGGCTATAATGCACATGGGCATATTTTCCCATTTTCGATTAATTAGTGCCTCGAGCTTCATATAGCCTTGGCAATTTTTTTTTTTTAGTTAAATACCATTAAAACGAATATCCACATAAAATTTGAAACAAAACTGTGTTTGTTAACAGCAAAAAAAATGTTTGTACTTTTACTTGACATGAAAGTATCCAGATCCGCGATTTTGATATTTTTAATGTATGTGTCCTTGAACATAATAAACTGTATATTTATTTTTAAACGGCGGAAAAATCTATTGAACCCTTAAGTACATTATGCCGTATGAAGATTAATTTAAAATTCATTTATTTCAATTTTTAGAACGATAATTTACAAGAACTAACATAGGGCAAATTCTCCCTTTTTTTGGGGCAAGTTTCCTGCGTGAAAACTAGCACAAAATTAAG
>JAODAH020024791.1:0-31811 GCA_027574865.2 Coproporus ventriculus
ACGAGACTTTTTTTTATTTGTGATTTAAAAATTTACGCAGAAAGAAACAAAAACAAAGTAAATTACGTACATATAACTCGCTATGTTTTTTTTCAGTTTTACGTAAAACCAAGAGGAGAAAATCATGTTACAATGTTTATATTTATTTATGAATCATAAATTATGATTATAAAGAATATTTCCTGACAAACGAAAAAGGGCATGTTGTGATTATTTTTTATTCATGTATAGGAACAGAAAGATAGGTATTGTTGTTCTAACACATTTATTGTTCTTCATCAACGAAATTTCGATGAGCTTTACGTTTTTTTCCTTTAATAATTTTTAAACGAGTGTAAGAGATGAGACCGAGACAAGACTGAGACGAGGCAAGACTGAGACGAGCAGACGAATTCACGTACGAGAACGATACGATTCGAGAATCTTTAATAAAATCCGAGACCGATACAATAATTCTTAAAATATCGTATCGTTCTCGTATCGATGCAGCCCCAGTGATTGATAGGTACAGGTTGCAGATTGTGACAGAATGGTCTTAATAGCGACTGCCTGCAGGGGTATGTTTAGTTGGATCTATTGCACGGGGAGATGGGCTTAGTAGACTTGGCGCCCATCATTTTCTTCTTCGTATCTACATATGCTACTTTCTCCGTCGCTACTATTTCCTGAATCTGTTTCTCATCGTTTCTCGGGTAGCTCCTAGCACGTACAGAGTGACGAGCATCAAAGCTTACATCTTAAATGGTTCTTCGCACGGTTGACTTTTATGCGGCGGGTTCCACAAATACTGGATCTTAATATAAACATCTATCAAAAGTGTGTCTAAAGCTTTGGCACTTGAAGCATTTTAGCGGTTGCTACACGTGTGGCATAATTTGCACCGGATAGAATGCTCCTTATATTGGGCATTGTAGTGCAGATATATTCGTATGTCTATTACACTTTAATCAGCCATTACTTCTATTATTTCGGCGATAAAGTTATTCAAGAAACCTTAACAGAATACTACTCTTTTAGAGTTATTCAAGCATCTATGATCTGTAGCTTCGATAGGAAAATTTCCCAGACGTTTCATTTTAAGAAACTGTGCAGCTTGTTTGTCGCTTCCTGTTTTAATCAAAAGCCCATAACGCACCTTTCGAATTTTTTCACTTTTACCACATATCCATTTCATACATTATTTTTGATATGACGAAGAGGTAACTTTCGTCAAATCGTTTATACGTTTTGCTTTCAGCGTTGAGGATGTTTTGACATCAGTGATTTCTAAGTTTGACGCCTCTTGATTATTATTTTTTTTCAGTTTTACTCATTTTGCTTTCACGAATAGGGCACAAGTAAAACTGACCTGGCAGTGGTCATACCACATCCGGGGTTAATAAAACCGGAGGTCACAGTGAATGCGGAGTCTACAGTCCAAAACCACGTAACATCTGGCTATTCCCCTAGATCAAGGATGCCACCGAATCTGAGCCAAAGAGGCGGTTTTCAAAAGAGTTCCAAAGTTTTTGTGGCAGAAGTATTGTGTTTGCTGTGAATTGAGCACCATGATCTCATTAAACCTTTTACATTTGTTTGTTATTTGTTCGTAAATTACCATAAAAGTGGTGTGAATGCAAAATGTTTCGTATCTCCGAAATCGCCCGCTTGCGGACCTATTTTCATTAAGAATTTTCTGCATATTTTGTACTATATTATCACACTTTAAGTTTAAGTTTGTAACACTTGTTTTTAACAGCCTGTATATTTGAACAATAATATTTCAACATTCATTTCTGTCACGTTATTCAACACATTTTAGAGAGGTTGTAGTCAATACTCGCCATATATCCCATTTGGCTACTACTAATAACATACGGTAATGCGCGGGAAAATTTAAATGAACTTATAGGTTTCATAATTTTAATAAAACATTTTTCATTTTGTTTGAGTTATTTAATATTATTTTTTACAACAGTGGTTTCATTTTTTATAATTATTAGGTAATATAGTTATTGTGAAAAATTAAATTTTCCAATAAAATAATTCAAACAAAATGAATAGTGCTTTATCAAACAAATAATAGCAATGCACAAGAAATCATAGAAGAGAAAGAATATAATTAAATGAAAGTCTAATGACCAACGAAATTAAAGTTATAAAGTGAAATATTAATTAATGGTTCAATTAGACTATTATTTAATTGCACTCTCACTGAGGTTTAAATAATTGAAACATAAATTTGAAGAGTACAATATTTGTATATTATCATTTAAAAATTTAAACATACATTAATAAATTAGAAAAGTAGAAATTAAATATAAATGTAAATTTAAATAATACATACATAATAAATACATACCTTAACGATATTGCATTGATTTTTAATTACCAAAAACTAAACTAACTTAAGTCACAAAACTAAATTTTACAGTGGAACCATTTCAAGTTATCTTTTCTTAACTCCAGAGTGATTTAACATTATTCAGCTTTCTCTATCTACAAAACCGTCAATTATGGACTTAAACGAGTTTACAAACTAATTTTTAGTAGAAACAGCAGATAACATAAATTTTAAAGAAATGGACTTAATGCAGTTTACCTTTGGGTAATTTTCATGAATGGTTTAATTAAGTCATCGGCATACAAGGATCCGAAAATACACAATACACGTTATTATTATTAGTATATATTATTATAAAAAGATGATAATTAAAATGAAGCAAGGGTATCCTCTTCTTTAACGGTGTTGTTCTTAAAAAAAGCATGAGTTGTCATTACACCAAAAAAAGCTCAATTAGGATGTATAATCAACATAGAGATGTTCTATTTTTACTGCAAAACTAAAGAAGAAAAAAGTAGATACCTGCCAACGGTTGTTTTTCTTTAATTTGAAATTGTCTCTCTTAACCAGAAACTAATATCTTAAATCTGTTTGTTGACTGTCTTATCTGTTTCCACATTAGTACTCACGGAGAATTTGTCTTCCTCCTCGTTTTTTATTCTATTTTAATAATTTAAAAAAATCGAAAAAATTTATCCACAATAATCCGAAAAAACTTTGGACGTGGAAAAAATTCGAAAACAACAGGCGGGTTTCACCGGGACAGAATATCGCGTACGTACCGCTCGTGCAAACAGAAGAAGTTTTTGAAAGTCAGAGAAGGAGGACCACTCGGGCACAATGGGCATAGTTTGGAGAGCCGCTCTTTAGTCCACTCATTTTTAGAGACAAACCTGCTGGCCCACCGAGAAACCCTAATTAATCTAGTTCGTTATCTTGTTGGCACGACCAAGATACTGTGGTAGGAATTTATTGTGTTGCTTGCTTATTTACTTACATCATTATAAAAGAAGTATTAATTACACAGAACAGTGTCTGTGCTTGCAATTACAATTTTCTATTAAACACAAACGATTTATACAATTTAATTTTGGGATATAGAAGAAAACCTGCTTATACTAACAAGAGGTCATTCGATAAGTTAAAAGATAATTGCGAAAATTCGCATAGGCATGAGGGATAAAAATTTCGTTATGAAAATTAATGGGTTTGAGAAGATTTTCAAAAGTGTAGTTGAGAATTTTCTAGTGAAAAAAGCTGAGAATTAAAAAAAACCGTTGAAGTAATGTTAAACTTTCAGTAACATTTCCTGCAATCTCATCTTGATTTTCCCCAGAAAATTTTAGTAACTATAACAAAGAGAAAGGTGAAAGATTTCATCGAGACCGAGATGGAGAAGCGTTATCAAGGTAGGTGGGACGATGGTGGACTACAGAAAATCATAAGATCGTAATACCATAAACCCTGACTGTCCACATTATCGGCTGCTAGTGTTACCCAAGAATAACGACGAGGACGTTGCTGCAGGTAGAATGAGAGGCTAGAGGACTCGCTGTTGTTCCTGGGTAACGTTAAATAGCAGAATTTACCATTTTATATGGTTCAAAACAGAAAGTATGCGAGTTATGAGTTTCCTTCAAATTCATTAGATATAATCCAATTCTAATGATACTATGAAGAAGCTATTCGTTAAATATAATACGCATCAAATTCATTAATTACCGCATATTGACCTTTTAAGTTGAAATTATTAAAAAGATGACAAAAAAAGTTTTTTCGTGCACTAAGATAGAACATTCTAGAATCCAGATTTGTGTTCAGTAGGTCGGAATTATATCGAATCCTTCAGTTTAAATTTTTGACCGATTTTAACCCTGTGTTAAGTATTTTTTTCTTCGTGTTAGTTTTTTTTAGATTTTCAACTAACCGCAATAAACTAAAAGTTAACAACAAAATAAAAACTTTAAACTAGAATTTTTTTCTCTACGCTTAACTCAAACTGAGTAGAGAACTTTTATAGATAATAATAAGGTTTGTCGTTAACTTTAAAAGTTATTTAAAACAAAAAAAAAAAAAATTACCAAAAAATCTGCAGTGGGCTCTACTCGACTTTCCGCACATTTTGTATATAGGGTGGCAAATGGTTGAAGCATATTCTAAAATTGGTCTCACTAAGGAAAAGTATAGGGTCTTAAGGGTAAACGTGGAGAAGTCACAACCAAACCACATAATAAACCCAAGCATTTTTAGAGATTTAATGCAGATGCTGTTAATGTGTGCAGAGAAGAGAGCTTTTCAAAAGTCACTTCTAAATCTTTAATTTCAATTAGGTTACCTATAACTCTACCTCTTATAGCATACATACAATTAAACTTTTTCTTACCACTGTAGAAACTAATACTGACACACTTAACCACATTGAAGGACAATTGATTCTGAACACACCAGGCCTCAATCATTTTTATATCGTCAATGTCTTTTTCCCTATCGATGTTTCGATACAACTTGATATCATCTACGTATAGTAGAAATTTGCTATGACAAATATAATTGCCAATATCATTAATGAAGATATTGAACAGTAAAAGTCCTAAGCGGGATCCCTGTGGCATCCCTGATATAATCGATATTGCATTTGATAGCAACCATTAACACGTACTTGCCGAATTCGAGAAGTCGGAAAACTAAATATTCATTTTCGTTTCAAAATCTGTCGAACTGCTAATTTTCAATCAATTTTATGCGGCTAACAGCAAAATTTTCCTTGAAGTCTACTTTTCGACGCACTTGCGACAATTTTAAAGTTTTGGTAGAAAACATGAATTCTTTTTTGCGTAGGAATACAACTTTTTCTTTCTTTCAAGAACCGAAAAATGTTTCCAAAATATTTTCAATCTGAAAAAAGCCGAAAAGAACCTCAAAAAACCCAATCTTTCAGCTAGCTCAACGGTTTATCTGTATTTCGTAGTGCGAGAACCTTTTTCGTAAGAAATAGAAGGGCGATCTCTTGTTTCATCTAGTTCATTGACTCACTATTAAATCTAATTCATCATCATCATATTCTCTATCATGATCATGCGTATCATCATAAACTGCCATAGCCTCAACACTACGATTTTCTTCTCTATCATCATAGTTACTTACGGATTATGGATTTTCCATAAGTTCCATGGAAGAAGTTGATCTTTGATTTTGTACATTATTTTGCATCTCAGCATCCAATTCGACGTCCAGATTATCAACAACAGGATCATTTTGAACCTCCAATTTCAACACATTCCCGTTTTTATCCAAATTAACAACAAAATTGCCGTTCAACGAATACCCATTGTGTAAATGGTGTTGTTCAAATTTATCGGGCTTTCTGGATGCACTGAAAAAGTTTTTGAATTGAGCAAGATTTCTATGAACTTGTTAATAAATTTGCACGTCTGGAAATAATCGGATAAAACGAGAATATTTGGTAAATTAGACAGTAAATAGACAAAGATAGAAAAGATGAAAAGCTGACGAGAATTGTATAGTGTTTACAGTATACAATGTATACACAATATCAGTTTCACATACATGTGCATGAGGCAAGAGGCACGTTAGAACTAAAGAAAAGGAGTCGTAGTCCTACGCAAAAAGGAAGTCATTGATGTTATGCAACTATACACATGCAACGACGATTTTTGATGGTTTTTCGGTTTTCTTTTGAACTTTTCAACGTTGAAAAATATTATCACATCTACGAGGTTCATAATAAAACATGCTTCACGGCTGAACGATAGCAAATAGCATAAAATTTTAATCATTAGGCCTGAAAATGGCCTTTTACAAGTGCGAGTATGGATTGTAGGCCGAGGAGAGAGCAGAGGCCCACAATATACAAACACTTGTAAAACAGTTTCAGGCCGTATGATTAACAAAATTTTTTGGACCAACACTCGTAGAATTTAAAATTTAAACTGAATTTAAAGTATTTTATTATTTGAAAAATATTGACGTTCGTGTTTGTTGACAAATTTTCACAGTTCTAACCTCCATATTATTTAGTAGTTATTATTGCAAACACATTTAGTAACTTTTTTCGGGACTAGTAGTGTAATCAAGGTGTTTCTGGACGATTCTGGTACTGCAAACACACTGATTCTGTACGAACTGGATAACTACCGTCTCAACAACATTCAAAGAGATATAGAAGCTACAATTCCTAACGACCCAGGTCTATGGAAAACGACAAAAAGGATTCCACAACAATCGCAAACCATAACACCAATAACAATCCCAAACAAAATTCTATGCTCCGACCAAGAAAAATGCTCAGCATTTGCCAAGCACATAGAACAAACATTTGTGCCAGTCGAAAAACACAAAGCCAATCCATACCAATTATGTAAACAACTTTACTGAAACCCACCTTTCAACAGACAACAACATAATAAAACCAACATCACCAAGAGAATTGAAATCAATAATCAAAAACTTACCAACTAGAAAAGCTCCAGGGCCGGATAAAATACCCAACATCGTTCTAAAAATATCACCGACAAATTCGTTGTATGCCTGAGTAGTACACTAAATGCATGCCTCAAACTTGGCTATTTCTCTGAAAAATGGCAACATCCTCCTATTCCACAAACCTGGTAAAGATAAATCCAAACAGGAAAGCTATGGGCCAATAACCCTCCTATCGACTCTATTCAAGCTATTCGAAAAGTAATACATGCACACCCTAGTATTGGTACAATAAGTATGCTCTGACGCATGTTGGCGATGACGCGTTATGTTCAGTAGCTGTGTGATTGGTCAGCGCCTTGATCATTGAGTTTGTGGCCACCCCTACTTTCTATAATCACATGGCATTATCACGCGTTATGTTCAGTTGCGCGAATTGGTCGAATTTCAGTCGTCGAATCGGACATACTTTATCTACTAATACTACGATGCACGATTAACTCAACATATTCAAGACAACAAAATAGTCCCCCCTTCCCAATTCCGCTTCCGATCCAATCATTCCACTTCTCATCAATTGTCAAGGATAGCAGAACTCATAGCAAAAGGATTTGAAAGCAAGGAATATACAACAATCGCCTTTTCAGACATAGCGTAAGTACTCGATAGAGTTTAGATGCAAGGACTAAAATTTAAACTACTAATAAAATTAATTATATCTTCCTACCTATTAATCATAATCTTCTCATTTATAGATAACAGAACATTTTGTGTTCAAATCAACTCAGTCTTTTCTGATACGAAGGAAACCAGAGCAGGCATCCCACGAGGATGTATCTTAGGCCAAATATTATTGAAACTTTTCATGCATGTCGTGCCTACAACTAGCAATATCCCCATGTTTGCAGACGACACGGCCATAATAACTACAGACTATGACCTGGAGAAACTCCAACTATCTATCAACCTGATAACCAGATGGTGTCATAAATGGCGAATCAAACTAAACCACCAAAAATGTGAAACAAAAATTTTTACGCTGAGACAAATTATTAACCCTACCAAAATACACATCACAACAATCACATCGAATGGAACAAAAATGACGAAACAGAAAAATTCCTAGCAGTACACCTGGATATAAGGCTTACCTGGAGCAAGCACATCAACACTAAACTTATTAGTACTTAGTGTAATACGAGCCAAACCAACATTAACAAACTCTAAACATTTCAAAACAAAATCTTAGGAATAGCGACAGATGCACCATGGTTTGTTAGAAATCAACAACTCCATTATGAGCTAGGCATCCAACTAGTATCCGAACATATTAGAAAATTGACGAAAAATTATTTGAGTAAATTAAACGCCAGTAAAAATCGAACACTTTATCTGCCACTAGTATTTATCAAGTCAAAACAACTGTCTGACCTTATTCAGAATTCGTTTATCGCTAGCATGGCTGAAACAGTAAATGAAGATTCAGATAATAATCTTTTTGTGAGTATCGACAGCTAAGGTCATTAGCTCCATTACTGACTAAATAGTCAGTCTCAATGTTTACAAATAAGACGATAGAAAGTGAAAATATCATTAGGGTTGTGGTGTATATGCCTGCAAGACGGCTCAACGAAGAATAACACAGATTTTGATGTGAGAATAAAAAATAAATAAGTAGTACAAAACAGTTAGAAAAATAAATTAGACGGAAAACAGAGTTGATCCAATTCTACTCGGTTTAGAACTTTTTGAATATTTTTTATGTATTTTTGTTGAAAAGTACGTTCAGAAACGAAAAAAGAACATTTTGATTAGTTGGTTTTTAAGGAAGTTATAAGTGTTTAAAAAAACATTTTTTTAATTCATAACTTTTTTTTGATTGAGTAAAAAAATTGATAAAAATTCACAGAAACATTTTTAGTAGGGTAGACATATAAAAATTTTAACCAAACCAAAAAAGGTCGGGTACAAAAGCAGTCAATTTGGCGTGAAATGTTCCTATATTCTACTATGTTGGGGCATGTGGTAACATTTTACAACAAGCACTAAAATTTTGTTTCAAGTAATCCTACGGTATAATTTTTTAACATTTATCCACATGACTATTAAATTAACTTACTAATCGTACACAACATTAAAGACAGTTAAATTTGAAAATTAATAAAATACATAAAGTTTTAAATTAGTTCATAATACTATAATAACAACAAAATTTTACAAAAATCAAATTTTACGTTGCCTTTATTGAACAGTGGCTATGACGAGAAGATGTAGCGCTATATAGAGGTAAGATTGAGTTAAAAAATTAGGTAATATAGTTTTAGCTCTTGGTGAAAAAACC
The DNA here is from genome assembly GCA_027574865.2 of Coproporus ventriculus. Classification (NCBI taxonomy): domain Eukaryota; kingdom Metazoa; phylum Arthropoda; class Insecta; order Coleoptera; family Staphylinidae; genus Coproporus; species Coproporus ventriculus. Next base: position 9,105 of record JAODAH020024791.1, read on the forward strand.
GTGTTACTACTGACCCCTGTTACAACAAACCCCTCATATTATGTGAACAATCAGGCATCGCAGTATCGCTTTCAGTTCTCCTTTTGGTACCTGATATCTGAACTTAACTGACGAAAACGTCAGAATCGCGCCAAAAAGCAATATTTTGCAGTTATTTTAGCAACGTGCCCATGAAATTTTGATCAGAATGATATAGAAACACTCTAAATATCATTCCCTAGAAGATTCCGTTTACATATTTTGGGTACTCAAACATTTTATTTAAATTGTTATTTCAGATGTAACATAGATAACACAGGCCAACAAGGTCAGGAAGCAAAAACTCCAGTAAACTTTTCCGAAGGCTTCCAAAGTGTTGAATCCAAATCTGGTCTCAGAATTGCTGCACACGTCAGGTTTTTGAGGTATCCTCTCCAAAATGTGCAAAAATCACAGTTTTTGGCATATTTGAGGTTGTGTAACATCATAAGGTATTTTAGTTTTTAGAGAACTTGTAATAGCATCGAAATGTATGATTCTTCCTTTTTTAAATCTATTTTGAATGGTCCAGACATCTTTTTTTTACTGAGATATAACAATTTGATGTCTCATCGATCGACTTTAATGCAATTAGTAATTAATGAATCTATAATCAACGACCTTGAATATATTTATACGGTAATTTAACAGTGTTTAGAAAAATGCGCTCTAAGAGGTAGCTTGCACTTTATTTCTTTTTAAGAGTATCTATCTTGCAGAAATCATTAAAAAGAAAAACTTGTTAAACAAAAAACAAAACTGTTGCATTATACTAGTTAAGGTATAGGTCAATGTATATACAGTTGTCTTGGCAGAAGGTTAAAAACTCGCAATCAAAAACACAAATGACACAAAATGACATGGCAAAAATTAAAAATTGAAACTAAATTTGGATTCTGTGTGAAATTTCCGATAAATTATATATCTTAAAACCTTTATGACACAATGCTAAATTTTATTCATAATTTACAAGTAAATTTTCATAGAAAGTTGTTTACAAAATTTCATGAATTTTTTTTGCAAAATTTACACAAACGAGGTGTGATGTGTATATTTTTATTGGGGATAAAGGTGCGAATCCATTTGTAACACGCCACGTCACGCCACACCACGTTATATGACGTCATTCCACGTGTTATACCTGTGTGTACATATGCAACACGCCACTCTACGCCACGTTGAACATATTTGCAATAAATACACAATAAAGCATTAGCATCAACAGAGAGACGTGTCGCTCAATCTGGGAAGCACACGTCGCATAGCATGGCGTTGCATGTTATAAGTATGCACATTTACATAATAAATTCATTGCTACACTTTCATATAGCGTGGCGTCGCATGGCGTGTTACAAATGGTTTCGCACCTTAAAGCCGATAAAGGGTTATATTGATATTCTGTTATTATTTCCTCCACAGTTGTTCTATCTTTTCTTATTATTATTCGATTTGACAATAAACTTTTATGAAAATTTACATGTTAATTTTATATAAAATTTGACAACGTATCATACGGGTTTTAGAACTGTTCTCAAGCAAATTTTAAACTTTTACTTGTTCTATATAAAAAAAAAAAAATACAAAAATACGTTAGTAAAAAAATCGACCTACTATGCGATTTTAACTAGAGCTTGAATCAACTCAAAAAGCGACAAAAAATCACATTTTGTATGATTTGGGAAGACTTTAAAAAAATTTAAAGCTCACCGTGATGAACTGTATATTTTGTTTATATCGAAACTTTCTTAACATCCTGCTGTTTGGCTGGTGTCTAATAATTCTTAAGTCGAGTGAAGGAAAGAAAGTATGACCAGGAAAACAGACATATTGTATATTTCAAATTCAATGATTGCTAAATAATTAATTTAAAATAACTTGCCCGTTTTTAACTTTTTAATGCATGAAGCGTTGAGCACCATTTTTGGTAATTAATATATATAAGAATTTTAATGAATAGAAATTGTTTAAACATATTCAATTTCACATTTTCATTTTAGACCGATGAAAGTGATTTCCATGGAATGTCGGCTCTACATAATTATATACAACACATTCATGTACAATTATTGTATCACTGTGAAAAAACTAATTAACAATTTTTTTTTGTTTTGGTTAAACCAATTAATAAGTTTTATTGTAAAACCGTTGCGTTTGTTAGATTATTTCAATGAACAAAAACAAACGCGCATGCGCGCAAGTATTATTTTGTAAATATAATTGGTAATTATGTCGTACATAAATTTTCTCCTCTCCTAATCTAGTGAATATATATGTTCCAGTAAATGCTCCACTTGTTCCTGACATTTTTATATTACTTATTTGCCATTAGGCCAAACATTTCTTTCTAACAGTTCCTAATATTTACATATTACAAGCTAATTAAATTAATTGGGTAATTAAATTAAATGGATATGTTACATATCTGTAATTCAGTGATGATTAGTAGCTAATCCATCTATTATTTTGAACCAATAAACATGAGCGAAAATATTACATTGGTACGTGATGAAGGTTTAAATATGTAACTTGATAAAATTTACACAAATATTTATAATTTATATTAATAAAACTAATAATTTATCTCCTCCGTTATCATCAAAATTTAAAAAAAATTATAATAATAAGACTGGATCTATATAAATAGTTTCTTTTGGCAGGAAAATTCAAATTTTTGAACACCCTACTCTGGTATTTAAATTTTCTTTTATGATTACTTCTTTATAAATCAGTACAATTTCTACAATATCAGTCAATTCGGCGAAGAAAATGTCCTTCACTTCATATTTTCATTTTATTCGTCGCATATATTCCTATAATACTTGTTGGTTCTCCATAAATTTCCATATCAATTCTAACAATTCTTTCATTATATTGTTCAAATGGGCTGTTATTTTTTCCATTTCTTTCTTATTAATATGGATATTCCACTTTTATCATTTTAGTGCTTAGGTATTCTGCTACAAATATGGTTAATAGTTGTCAATTTATTGGGACATCTTTCCTTTTGGTTCGTTGAGGATTTTTATGCTGTCTTTAATTTTTCAATTTCTGAAATGAGTTTTTTTCGTTTAGTTCGTATATCTTGTATATTTCAAATTCCGATAGATATGGTTTTTACCATCACCATATTCTCTGCTTATAACTTTGTTTGGTATCGTATTGGTTCTTTATATGTGAATTTTTGATTGACCCTTTAGATTTGCAGAATACATTTTTAATAATATTCCGATGTGTGCGTCATTGTTAAAAATTAGTTATATGAAATTTACGCAACGGCATTTGAATTAAATAAGAAACCGGAAGAGACGCAGTGTGCTCAGTTGTTGCATTTAATGGGAGAAAATGCACTAGAAATTTATAATTCATTTACAAATGCCGAAGAAGAAGAAAACAAAATTAATGTGCTTAAGAAGAAATTTGAAAATTATTCCATTCCAAAAAGGAATATTAATTATGAAACATACAAATTTTTTACTCTACGCCAAAGTAATGAAATCGTAGAAGAATTTGTTACTACACTAAAAATTAAATCAAAACAATGTGAATTTGGCACACTAAATGAAGAATTAATTAAATTTATGATCATTATTGGGATTAAGGATGATCCAACGAGGGAAAAATTACTACAAAATGAAAATTTGGGACTGGATAAAGCGATAGAATGTTGCATCATGACGGGACAAGCCAGGAAACAGTTGCTGAACATGAAAAGTAATTCCAACCATAAAGACATTGAAGCGATCCAGCGAAAAGGAGCAAGGGACCACACACAAGGTACAAGTAAAAGTATAATAAACTGTTCGAAATGTGGAAAGAATCACTCGCTTAATAAATGTTTTGCATTTGGTAAAACTTGCATAAAATGCAATAAATTAATAAAACATATAAAAAAATATTATTCAACACTAAATGCAGTGAATGGGTTTTGGGCAATTCCATTAGATAAGGAATCTAGAAAAAAATTATGCACATTTGGGTCTTCTTATGGCTGATATAAATTCTGAAGAATGCCATTCGGAATAAAAATAGCTACTGAAATATTTTTTAGAAATATTCGCAATAGAAGGCGTAGAAACATATGTCGATGACATCCTTATTCATGGAGAAACCAAAGAAGAGCACGACCAAATGTTAAAAAACAGTTCTAGAATTGGCAAAACAGCATAATATAAATTTTAATTTAAATAAATGTAAAATAGGCCTGAAAGAAATTAAATATTTAGGGTTCAAGTTTTCAGAAAATGGAATATCACCGGATGAAGAAAAGATCGAAGCAATAATTAACATGCCTCCCCCAACAAACAAAAGGAGGTGCAAAGGTTTTTGGATTTAGTCACGTACTTGGGTAAATTTATTGATAATTTATCACACAAAACTCTTCCCCTAAGAGAAATATTGAAAGATGGCAATAAATTTGAATTGGGACAATTGCAGCAGGAAGCGTTTTAAATTAGACGTTATTATAATTTAAGATCAGTAATTACTGGAGGAAATAATGGATTAATTTATATGCCACAGAGATTAACTATACCCAATACAAAACGATTAAAAGTTTTAGATGACATACATACAGAACATTTTGGGATAAGAAAATGCATACAACGAGCAAACTTTTGTGTTTATTGGTCAAAAATAACAGAACAAATTGAAAATTTAATTAATAAATGTTCATTATGTAATATTTATGCAAACTCAAACAAAAAGGAACCTATGATATCACATAGAATAATTAGGCAACCTTGGTAAAAATTAGGAACTGATATTTTTGAAATTAATAAAAAAATATTTAGTAGTAATTGATTTTTATTCAAATATCCAGAAATTGTGGAATTCCAAGAATATTAATATGTGACAGTAGAAGACAGTTTTTAAGTAAAGACCTGCAAGCTTTTTCAAAGCAGTAGAATGTTAACATTATTGAGCCATCACCTAAACATCAACAATCGAATGGATCGAGAAGATCAAGGAGGTTTCAAAGCGTCTACACGATACAACAGGTCGTAGAAAGGAAAATCATAGAGACGTACACCTAGCGTTCAGAGAAAAGCATATAACTCCGTCCCAAGCAAGAAGAAGATATGAGAGGCGATGGAACAAATTGGAATATGCAGAGAAATGATAGAAGCAGTGAAAAGACTGTATGAAGAAAATAAAATACATATAAAAGTGTGAAATAAACTATCAGACAAATTCAAAACAACAAAAGGTCTTCTCCAGGGTTGCTCATGTCATCAACACTAATCAAAGTATTCTTACGAAAAACATTAAAGCTATGGAAAAGAAATTGTCAAAACATAATGACATCCCAAGAAGATGGTTACACTAAGCTTCGTAGATCCCCAAGTAATAATCGCACGAGATGAGGATTAACCTTTATACTAAGCAAACTAGAGGAAGAGTACACATAATTCAGACTAGAGATAAACTGCAACAAGACGCAGTACCCAAAAACAGTGAAGGAAGAATTACAAAATCTAACCAATAAAAATTGGTGGTCAAAGTTAGTGATGATAATTTATTTATCACATCAAACAAATAATTAAAATGTTTAATTATTTACTTCCCGCGTTTGGGAAAAGTAAACAATCTTTATATTTGCATTTCCAAAATCAACCCCTTTACTTGTTGATTTTAGTAATGCTGCAATCATAATCCTTATCGATGCACCTTTGCATAATTTCTGGTGCATCACCTAATTCCTTAACGTCTAAAAACCCTTATTTACACATTCTCCTTATCTTGTATTATTTACGCGCACGGTTCATACCCTCGAGCACGCCTTCCCATTATTCCATTCACCCTTACAAGTTTTAAATATTATACATACATACTTGCATAGCTACCCGGGTGCGTGCGAACCAGGCCCTCACGGGGCGTAGAAAATCTACGCAATTTGTTCTTCACGTGTGGGAACAAAAAAATCATTAGCTGCCAAATAAGAACTATACTGCAGATGACCCACCAATTCGACATTCTGAGTGCTTAAAAAGCTAGTTGTTTGCACTAATGTATGCGAGTTCGCATGGTCAAAGTGAATAATGATTCGATTTTGCGCGTTGTTTTTTCTTATTATTCCGAAAACTTCTGGCAAAAAAATGATTGTATACCATTCAGAATTGACCGTTCTACGATCTTCTAGAACTATGATTGCAACAGGCTCGATTTTCTGAAAAAAATAAGAGACCATTTTCTTTAAAGTGCTTAGAGTACGAACGACTTTTGTTGGATTTGACTCATCTTGGAAGACTCATACTATCCATGGGCCATACAATCGACTGCTATTTACTTTCGGGCTCATACACATATATCCAAAATTTATCACTTGTAATAATGGTGTAAATAACTTTTGCTCTATCGCAATTGGGGGCTATTTATTTAGATTCGAGAAACGGGATGACGAGAGGTACGATTGCGGATTCGAAGTCGAAAATGCGGAACATATCATAAGGGAATGCATATAGAGCGACGAAATCAGGGGTATTGCGGACACAAAATTAGTATGGCCACGAACGGCGAAACATATCCAAAGATAAGGAGTGAGGCGGTATCTTGACCATCGGGGGTATGGACCAACAACGTGGGATAGAAGACAATACACAGCTATCGGGCAATCCATAGATGAAGTAATCTGGGTAATCTGGGCACCGGTATGCCATGTTACGTAGCAGATGGAGGCGGCGTCCGCAACGATGGTAGCTGAACTGAGTAGGCTACAGGATTCATTGTTGGGCGTCTCAGAAATCAAAAGATCGCAAGAGGATGAGGGAAAAAAGTGCTGTGCTGGAAGGTGGATTGAGTAACTGGAAGGCATGCACTTAGTAGCCCTCCGGCATAAGAACAAAAATGGGAAAGGGATTCTTGGAACCTGACCCTTTAAAATTGGATGCCAAAAAGTAGCGGCTGCCCTAACGATTGAGTGTTGAACTGGCCATCCGAACGCTCAATTCGGAGGGGCAGATCGTGCAACGAGGGAGAATGCTGTGGTCACCAAAATTGATGGCGGCTGAACTGAGTAGGTTGTGTAATTCAGGGATGGATGGTTCGAATCTATTAGTAATTCTTCTGAAGAAAGTGGTCGCGATGAGAGCGGATCGAGGAGCTCGATTCACGATTCTAGTTTTAGGTTAGTTTAGTTAGAGAGGTTAACCGACAACTTCTTCACGGCTATATGTTTATTTTAACATTGAGTAGTCATGTCAATGCCTGAATTTCACAATAAAGTCATATTATGACGATTTTGCTTTATTAGTTCACGCACGGCATCAATATCACTGTCGATTTTGAACGTCTTTTTTAATTTCATGCCTCAGTGAAGGATAGCTCCTAATATCTCTAAGAATCACCGATATACACTAGGATACGTGTGGGGCTTCATCACCAAAAGTTGAAGTAATAGTCGAGAAAATAAAGCAAAAAACCTAAAAATTCTATTGGCGTCCTCGTAGAGAGATGAGGTTTTTTTGCACCTTCTTCTGGAAAGCTTTTAGAAAATTTGTTACCACTTTGTTATTGGTACAAATGCATTATTGCATCTCTTCAGGCAAAAATGCAACGTGATCAGCGACCCCAAAAAACACCGAGTAACGAGTTTTAAAGAAGTAGATAAAATACCCGAAGATGACCCCTGGGTACATGTATATATGCATTTTCAAAGTCCACGTGTTATTGAATTTCTTTGACAATCGGGCGTACACGTGTGCAATGAATGAATTCAAAGCGGATAAAAAATCCCTCTCCCTCCGGCGATGTCATATTCGTGATCAGCGACTTCGAGTAACGAGTTCCATTGCATTGCTTTTAAAGATGCATGAAAACGCTGCATTTTTGTGACCAGAGATGCAATAATGCATTTGTACCAATAACAAAGGGGTAACAAAATTTCTAAAGGCTTTCAAAAAGACAATGCCGATCGAATTTCTAGCTTACGGCCTTTTTTCCGCGTTATTTCCTCGACTATAAGCTAATCGAATATAATTGTTGGGATAATCCACGTCAAAAGTCGTAGAAAATCATCGCACGAAAATATTCTCAAGTAAATAATACCATTTTGGGCCGAGAGGAAGTTTTCAACGCAATAAAAACAAAACAAATATCGTCCATGTGACAAAACGTTCTAAGTAAGAATGCTGCCAAAAAGGTCAAACTTTCTTTTGTAATCTTAAAAAGCAGTGTTGCCTATTCGCAGTACATATCGAGCAACTTTCATATCTGTCAAACGCTTGATATGAAAGAAGGCATCAATACCAGAGGTTTCATTTGATTCTAATGTTTTACGTAATTTTATTTATTTTGTATGGTGTATGTTGAATCTGACTTTGAATTCGGGTGTCAACATTCCTTGAATGTTGGTTTTTCTAGCCAGCGCGCTGGGATTAGGCAACCAACATGCCTGTGTGTAAAGTAGGAGCTTGTTACTTCAGTCAGTCCAAACCAGAGAACTGAAAGAAGCCAATAGAAGTTGGTTCACTTTAATTCTGAAATTATATATTTATAATATTAAGATGAAAGAATAAATACTATGATGAAATGAATAAAATATTTAATTCTGAATAACAAATAATTTGTACTTATTAAAAATATAATAAAAAATAGACATTTTAAATTATAACAATTAATTATCTAGTAAACCTGCTACTTTTAATTTCATTTGAAAATGCTGCTGCAAATTCACTGCACATTTAAAATACTCTGTATCTGGTGAATTATAAATTTTACAATTTGTAAATATTCGTGTCATATCTGCAATAAATAATCTTTTTGAAACATAATATTTCGATTTCAGTCTTTCCGTCATTGTTTTTAAATCTAAAAATAAAAAATAATTGTATTTATAAATTAATTCTTAAATATTCACTTACCCATAGGATATTTTATGTGATCATAATAATCAGGCACAGCATTTTTATCTACAGGCAGCTTAAATGGCCAAGAATTTGCATGACTTTTCACAGATTGTAAAATATTTTTTAATGTACTATTTAAAGCTTCAAAATCAACATTTTGTAATTCTGTTGCAGTGCAGTTTGTTGTTTTCCAACTTGTATTTTCTATTCCTGGTATATTTGCTACTGCTACAGTTTGCATTCCTATAATTAAAAAAAAATTAGATATGCAGAATTGTCTATTGAACTTGAGACACTAAAATGTCTCAAAATTGAAATGTCATTTTTTTTAATATCTCAAATGTTTTTTCAGGTTACGTATCAAATACGAACAAAAATTAGAATGGTACAAAAACAAAATTGATTTGAGGATCCCGCTACACTATGGTCTATGCAATGAAAATGAAACAAAATCAAACTGAGGTTTCTTTGTCGACTTTAAGAGTAAAGTAGCACAACTTTAAGACCTCTGACAGTAATAACCTCTATAAAGCATAATAAACACGTATTTTATGCATTTTTACGATTTTTTTTAACGAAAATTCGTTTGATAAAATATTGTTTGAACGAAATTAATATCGAATTTGAGACCCACAAAAAAGCATATAATTCACAAAATCTGATTTTCTTTTGAAAAGAGGTATTTCCAAAAAATATCAGTGTGTCATTGCCATTTAGAAAATGCTCTCTTTCTGTGAGGCTTTTTCATTTTTTTAAGACTTTCTGGTGTATTTTTTTAAATTTGCGGAATTATCTATAATTTGCAGAATTATCTATAATTAACCATATAATAGATGTAGTAAAAAGAAATCCATTATTTTTGCATGAAATTGAAGCCTTGATTTATCATAGTTGCAATGATGAAATGAATTAGGTCAAATATGCGCCGTTTTGTTCGATAACTTGTTGCCATTTTGAAGATAATTCCATTATGTTTCTCTAATAGAAGTCCTCATCAATATTGGCAATATAACTGAGACAGTCGATTTTCACAAGCCTCTCCCGAAGCAATTTTTTCACCAGCAAAATCGTTCGCCATCGATAGGAACAAGTGGTAATCACTTGGTGCCAGGTCCGAACTAAGAGGTGGGTGCATAAGAACCTCCTAACCAAGCTCCCGGAGGTTCTGGCGAGTCACTATAGATGTATGTGGCTTGGCGCTGTCCTGATGGAACACAATACCTCTCCTATTGGCCGAGGCTGGTCGCTTCTGGGCGATTGCTTCCTCAGGTGGATCAACTGTTGACAGTACAGGTCCGAATTAAGAATTTTGCCGTAGGGGAGCAGCTCATAGTAGATGATTCCATGCCAATCCCACCAAACACACAGCGAAATCTTACTGGACGTCAATCCTGGCTTAGTTACAGTTTCCGCCGGGTTACCACGATTCGACCACAACCGTTTTTTCGCTTAGCGTTGTTGTAAGTGATCCACTTTTCATCACCATCCGCTTCAGAAATAGATCGATTTTGTTAAGATTCAGCAGCGATCCGCAGATGGAAATTCGGTCCATGAGGTTTTTTTGCGTTAACTCGTGTGGCACCCATACATCGAGCTTCTTTTTGTATCCAGCCTTTTACAAATGGTTCCAAATAGTTTTTGTGTGCAATGTTTGTTTTTTGGGCAATCGATGATCAAGGAAAATTAAATTCTCTGCGATTTGTAAAGAAGGTCGAAAACCAGTCGAAATATACAGTCAGACATACATAATTCTACGTAAAGTCCGAATCTGTTCCGTTAATTAAAAAAAAAAATGCATCAATAGGTCATAAAAACGAAAAGGCTCACAGAAAGTGTACGTTCTTAAAACTAAATCAAAAAGTTTTATATCAATCTTATTTTTGTTCGAGTTGGAAACTTTTTCTGATTCTTGAGTAGATATGCTAAATTCGGAAGAAAGAGAGAGTGAAAACAAAATAGAATAAAATGTCTTTTTCTGAAAGAGTCCGCAAAATAAGAAAATGAGTCCGTAAAATGCGATTTTACAGACTCTTTTGTGTATAGTTAGGTGCATAACTGCAATGTATAAAAACATTAAAAAATCAAATGCTAGTTTGTCAGATTTTTGTGTTTGAAGAAATGGAGAGAAGTGCACAAAATTTATCAATGTTCTATATAAATTTTATGTTTTAAATTAATAATTTAACCTTTTTATAAAAAAAAACATACGCCATCTATTTATGAGTCTACCTATATTGTTGGTTGCACAACTCCAATTTAACCTAATTTCAGGATTTTTAAATGTCTTTAAAATGAATATTAAACTCTTTCAGAAAAAATATAATACATACCTCGGCAATAAAATGATTTTTTATTACTCGCATAGTTATTCTCCTCGGAATTCGCCTCGGAGAATAAACTTCATACTCGTAATAAAAAATGCCATGGTATAGGTATAAAAAACTATTATACTATACCGTCTTTAAAATTATGTAATCCCCTGTAAGGTTTAGAAACTATTTTTGGTTGATTATAAATTAAATGCTTTATGATATCCTTTTGACGTCTCACAACTGCAGTAAATTCTGTATAAATTATTCGTGGATTTAATTCACAATGCATTAAAGTTGCCCGCTCATAGTCTTTTATGTATCCTTGATAAACATTCTTATTTAACTTGATGTTCTTCGAGAAACCTTGCTTCTCAAAATATTCTGCAAATAAAAAATGTATTATTAAGATGTGCATAATGCTGCAGGTGTTTTGAATCGGTAAATATCTCGATTATTTGTTAAAATAAAAATGCTTTATAATTTCTTTATTTTAATAGATATCAAAATGCTAAAAAATCACCTGGAAGTAGTTTTTTATAAAGGATTTACTGATCGCCCAAAAAATTGCAATTGAGTTTTCTTATACAAAAAACAAGTATTTTGATTTGGGGCTCAAATGTGGATTTTTTAGAAAAATTATAAGAGAAGTGTTTAGAATGAAGTTTACCATACAAAAATATCATTTTGAGTTCATGAAAAAGATTTAAAAAAATGTCGGATTTTTTTGTAAATGTTGCCAAGCTAGACTGAACAAAAGTATCTTGTCAAAAAACACCATATTCAGTATATTTCTCTACACAAAGCTTTTTTTTATAGAAAAGCATTACAAATCAATAAATTAATTTGTCCAGAAAGAATGAAACTTTCAGCAAAATTCTGGGATTTTTATATTTTATATAGCTATTGGCCTATCATTAGACTTTTAGATATTAATTTTTAACCTTCAATATCTCAGTAATAAAATTAAAAACAGCACATGTTCCTAAACTAATGTCCTTCAATTCTAAAACATTCAGTATATTGATTCACTAAAATTTGCATAAAATGCAGGTACGAAAATTGTGTATTTTTTAATAGTAAAAAAGATTTTGCTTACCAATAGCTGACTCATCAGCAAAAGTTAAAAAATGAAAGCTTTCTTTCCTTATACTGTAGTCTTTTAAATGATTCATTAAATGTGTACCATATCCCTTAACTTGTTCACTGGAAGTTATTGCACAAAATACAATCTCAATAAATCCCTGAGTTTTGAACATTCGAAAACAAATAGCCCCAATAGGTTCCTTATTTTTTATAAGAGCTAACGTCCTATGTTTCCTAAAAAAACAGTTTACTCTGAAAATAAACAATTGGAAGGAAATATGTAAGTATACAATACGTTGAATTGAAAGTATTTTCATAAATTAGGATAGGAATAAATAAAATTGGAATAAATCTAAAAGTTGGTTGGATGCTGCTCTCCTTACTCATCAATTTCTCACCATATATTAGACATCAAATGACAGCTATAAGCCATATATAGAGTTAGTAGATGTTAAGAACTAGAAGCATGAATGTTAATGATAGTAAAATATGAGTGCAAATAGCATGAAGCATGTCAGTACCGGTAAGTAGGTAAATAAGTACTTTTACTTTATAAATTTATGCATTTAGTCAATAGTGTTAATACAAAAAGCATACCTATTTTCAGGGCTGGATTTAAAGGTGTGGAGGCCTCGGGGCAATAGGTACGGGGAGGCCCTATTCCCCAATTTTCAGTTACAAAGTTACAAAAAATTTCAAGAATGTATCTGATTTTAAAAAATATATGAACTTTTTTCTTAGCTGCAACAACATTTTTTTCATGAAAAATAAAAGGGATTTTCAAAAATACAAGAATTTTTGGAGGCCCCTCATTTGTGGAGGTCATGGGCTAACGCCCCGGTTGCCCTCCTCTAAATTTGGCCCTGCCTATTTTAATCACTACAAAATAAAACAAGTTCATCTACATAAATGTAGATTATCTTATTTATATTAACAATTAACTTGGATTTAATTCTAAGACTTTTTAAAATATAAAAATTATTAGTTTAAATTTCTGTAAATATAATTTAATTGTACTAAATGAAATATTAGATTTTTATATAAAAAAAGTAAAGCACCTGGTTTTTAGGAAAAAATATTTGTTTAATTAAAATAAGATACACAGCTGCAAGGTCGTAAAACCTTAAAAAAAATAAAATTTTTAGTTGAAATGACATCATATATGTCTTTTCCTTGCAAAAAGTAATTCTAGAGCATGAAAAAGTGGCAGACTGCAGGAGATAAGTTTAATGGAAGTTTAAAATTTTTATTTTAGAGTTCATTCAAACTTTATTATTGTTACTTGAGAGGTGGTACGAGATTGTTTGTTATTATACTGCAGTTTTAGTCACAGGGGTTTATGAGTGCCAGAAATTGTTTAATCAATTTTTCATGCATTAATTGTAGATATTGGTAATTTGTGTCATATGATAGTACATCTAAATTTTAAGTCTTCCACATGTGCCATGTCTCCCTTCTTCCATGCAACTTTTTTTTTAATCTGCTATTTGTTCATTTACAATACATTCACTAAATGTTATGTTTATATTTCTTGTATTAGTGCAGCATTTTGCTCAAATTTGAATTCACACAAGATTACAACTAAAATTTCTTTAAGTTTTTAGTCCTCGTAAAATTTAAAAAATTACCCTATTTTTATATCTAACGAAACTAATATTTTGTATTTTTTTACTTAATTTATTTTTAGTCCTAAGCGTGATCTAACTCTATGAAGTTGTATTCTTCAAAATTAATTTAATTCATGCAGCAGACATATTTAATTATTTACAAAATTTTTTAATTTGTCATAAATCATAATTCTTTTTGGCATGTACAGGATGAACAAGATGCTTTTGATGTCCCAAGAAACATTTTATCTTTCTTGGTAGATCTGTCATGAACCCACTGCTTTAATCCTGATTTTGTTTTGAGGTTCAAGTCCAAATTGTATCACCCATCACAACTTGTACCAAAAAGTTGAAATTATGTTCCAAAGTTTCCAAATGTCCTTGTGAAATTATCATGTGATGTAACTTCTGGTCATGTGTCAAGATTCATGCAATGCACCCCCGCTGGCACCTTATTCACGTTCAAATTTGTTTTATTCTAATTGTGAATGTACAATAGTGCATCATTCTCATATACACCAACCATTCATTCATGAATTGTATTTGGAAATTACGTGGAGAAATAATTTGGATGTATTACTAACATTTATGTATAATAAATTAAACAAAATCTTCTTTTGGATTAGTTCACATAATATTTAGAAAATAAAAAGAATGCATATTTTTAATCATTAAAATTACATTAAATTAGTATTCAGAAAAACTACATTTATGTACAGTGCCAATTCTTGGATTTATTAGTAATTGCAAAATATATACTTGGTCTCTAAAGTATTATTAATTTGTTTCACACGGAGTCAGCCCAACTTTCTTAAATGATCCATCAATAAATTTAAGGAGAGATTTTTTAAATAAAGTAAAAAACTACATGTTTTGTCATTTAATGCCCATTACATAAATTGCACCTTAACCAATCCATGTTTACTTTATTTTCATAGACATTAGAGTTATAGCAGCAAGTACTTTTGGTTTTTCGAAATGTTGTTTCTTGTTTTCTCCAAATAGTAGTATTCCAAATGTCTCAGAATTTCTCAATTTCTTTTATTTCAAAATAACATGTCAAACTCAGCGTGAAATAAAATCCTTGACTTCATGGATTCACTTTTCACCATCTCAGTAATTATTACTTCATGAAACTCAAAATGTATTAATCTATACAAAAAGTGGCTTCACACCTGCTTTTTTATTTTGGGGACTGACAATGGATATGGGCCATTCTCCTCACTTTTTATAACAAAATTATATTTAATGCGAAAGAGCTTTTAATATTGCAACTGGTATGACTAGATAAAACAGTTCAATATGAAGTTATCACAGAAATGTTAAGCCATACAGCATCAGCTGTTTGGCATAATAAATAAAATCACAGAATTTAAGTTAGATAATGTAAAGTAGGGATAACATGGTAATATCGCCCTAGACAGCACAAAAAAAAAACAAATAACAAAACAAGACGATAAAAACTATCACATCTTTAATTAGCTGAAATAATTTAGCACGGGTTTAACAATGTTATTTTAAAATTTGGTGGAAACATATTAATTTTAATAGCGAATAAATAAATTATTGCAATTAGTTTCTTATTTCTTAAATTAAGGTTAGGTATTGTCAGTTAAAAATCCATAATAAGAGAAAATAGATTAAAAACAGTTAATTAATTTTATTAAAAGAAATGTGCATTAGTAAAGGAAAAATATAATTGATCTCTTATTGCTATCAAAATCACCAAAATGGTGCTAGATGTATGAGATGAAGATGAGTCAATATATGAAATGTGAATTGTTGCCCCATAATTAAACTTGTTGATCCCCTCACAGAAGAACTAGCAATATAAATGAGATAGTTATCCCAAAACCATGACTTGCCAATAAAATATAAAACAATGCCATCAGTCCAATTCACTTAAATGTCAGATAGTTTCAAAAGGTATAGAGTTAAGGTAAAGAATGTAGGTTAAGTGCAATTGTGGATATAAGGGTCAATGTCAATTCTGCTAAAACAATTAACCAAAACCAATTCATCAAAAACACATTTCACCAAAAATACAGTTCATTTGTGGTAGGTCGTCCTATCCATATGTTTTCAAACTAATCCACAATTTCTTGAGGCTAAGGTGGAAATAATTCAATGTCCAGCAACTCATCAAATGCTTGAATAACATATGTTACGGGAACAAAAGTTCTTCTATTGCATTTACCATTGCAACTTTATAATCAATTAATATTGATTCTGATTTTATTCATGTTTGTAGTAATTTCCTTTTATGCAAAAACTTATTATAGATTATTTCAGTCTTCTCAAGCAGTAAAACATATGTTAAGGGAATCATTATACTTTCTTTTAAACCATATATAGTGTACATGTGATAAAATAGGGAAGGAACAGTATTAAAAGTTCCATTCATGTACCAACGCCTTGTTTTTGATATTTTTTTCTATTAGTACCTTCTGTACCAGAATCAAATAACAAAAAATTTTCAATTTTCCATGTTATTTGGTACTTCTCTGGAAACTCCAGATCCCATATACATTTCTTCTCATTGTTCTTTTAACACACGATATTTTAGGAAATGCACCAAATGCTGCATTACTAAGGTCTGACAAATTTTTAAATATCACATGAGAAGTGACCTCGGTTTCTTTTGCCATATATTTTAATTTGCTTAATGTTGTAGACACCTTTATCTTGCTGCATTTGCACTATGAGAACGTTCATTATTTTCTATAATGAGAATACTGTCATGGATTGTAACATGACTATGACATTTCATTTTGTGGTATCTTATTTTCGACTGCTTTATCTTTCACAAACAAGTAACCATAAAGATTTAATTTTGGATGCTCCTTTTCAATATTTATGTATTACAATGTACTGAATCAGGGTTAAATTAAAACGGAACCTTTTACATAAAATTTCTCTGTTTAAATGGTGACACTTTATCCTTTCCACAAATAAAAACAATTCTACTTTAATTATGTCTAATCCGAAGGTATTTCAGTGAATATTAAAGCGATTAATATAAATGTAGAATGACATTATTACACCAGATTATCTGCCTAATCCTTTAGTCCACTTTACACAATAACATTTTCTAGATTCGATAAATTGTTCTTCGGTGAATTGTACTTTTGGCGAACTGCATATTCATTAATGTTATTTCGGTGAATTGGTTTCGATAAATTGACCGGAACCTAGATATAAGGCACTGCAGTTCTGTGATCTAAGTGAAATAAAGGGAGAATAAACAATTTCTTTCTGAAATCATCACTAAAATAATAGAAAAAATCAGAAGAGTAAGCCGAATTGTACACAAAAATTTAATTTTTTTTTTGTTTAATTGCATTATAAGGTTATACCATGTTGTATATGTAAATTTTGTGCCTTATAGTAATGATTTCTTGAAAATCTTAAAGTATACCTCAGAACTTAAGTTATTTTTTATCAGTTAGATATAATTATTAGCATCGGCTACATATTACTGACAAAATATTAACTTTGCTGCTTTGGTATACATAGAAAAACAACCTCATGTTTAGGTACCAACTATATTTTAAAGTAGAATGGGATAAATTATCCTTTTGTAGGTAAAACTCATTAAAATTAAAAGTACCATATATAATGATGCAGAATTATAGAACAAATCCTGAATCATAAAAGTGATGGCTTTATTATCTTTTTGCCAGTGCAACGAAAATGACAATTATCAAATTTGTTTACTTCATATGATTTTAAATAATTTTCTTTGCCTAGGAAAAGTATTAAATAAAATGCTTGCGACTTTGCTGAGAACTATCTTTCCTTAGATATTTTATTTAAAAAATCTTTACGAAATGCTTAGTTACAACAATATTACTCCCGCACCTTTTATAAAAAATATTTATTATTAGAGCAACTATTCAAAATAATATTGATGCAATGCACATGTATACAATTATAATATATAGTTATTATCAATAGACTATTTGAATTTTTTTGCTCAAACAATAAATATTGTAGCGAATCTATAGGCAACCAAATATACACTTAATACGAAGTACGGCTACATTTCGAATAGAAGAGAAATTTCTAGGCTAATAAAATTCTAGGAAAGGATACGTCACGGGAAATTTCTAGACGCCTTCCAGGCAGATATAAATAGGAAGAAGCACAAGCACTAGGCAGTTATTATCAAGAAAATTAAATTTTCTCCACGTGTACGATAAAAAGAATTTTACACCTGATGACTAGCATACTAAGTTTTATGCATGACCTAACTTTCAGTCAATGGCGCTGATTGATTTTTTATAATCTTAGGACATTTTATTCCGAGTGTGAAATACTCATACATGAATAGAAAGCTCAAGAGAGGCACATTATTGTTCTTATTTAGGATTATGACAGCATTTGACAAGACGCACACCCTACTCCAGTTTCATATTTATTCTTGCTTGGCAACATTACTATAAATATTATTTTATTCAGTCATGCGTAATAGTTATTTATGCAACTTAGGTGTAAAATGGCTCTTTGTTGCCCGAGCATCAGTTTGTTACCCTCACCTTCGGCTCGGGCAATAAAGAATTTTACACCCGAGTTGCATACAAAGTTTTATGCATGACCTAGCTTTCAGTCAATAGCACTGATTGATTCTTTACAATCTTAGGACATTTTATTCCGAGTGTGAAATACACGCGAATAGAAGTTGGACTTATGAGAGACGCACACTATTGTTTTTTTTATGATTGTGACAGAATTTGACAAGACACGCAGCCTTCTCCAGTTTCGTATTTATTGTTGGTTGGCTAAATATTACTTTATTCCCTAAGCACATAAACTGCCATTTTATTCCCTGTTGGTAAGGATTAAAGCGCCACATTATATATCGATCATGCATAAAAGTATTTATTCTTTTAATTTGCAGTTTACATTCATTGTGGTAATGTTAGTGAAAAAATGCATAGATTGATTAAAAACTAGTAACTTTGAATTAGTTTATAGCATGATGATTTTTAGAACTCGGTAAAAATTAACCTTAATCCATTGTTGTTATAAACATAAATAAACTGCAGTAAAAAAAATATTTTTAAACAAAAATATAAAATTTAAATTTTTGTTATCCACTTCAATAACTTATAAAAAGAGTTCTAATACTGGATTTTCGCTGCTATGGCAATAAAACTTTTAAAAAATTTAGATTTTATTATATATGGTACGCTCTAATTAAAATATAACACCATTTCTGGTAAAATATATAACTAAATAGATCTGGTATATAAGAAAATATTGAATATATTTCTCAATTAAATTTCAAAGTTTCATTAAAACTGGTTAATAAGTGAAAAATTAAGAAGAGGGTTGTCACTTACTATAATTAATGAGTTTTACCTTCAAGTAGAGGATATATGATAATGTCCTAGTTATAATCTTACGGATCAAATAAAAATTGTGTTATATATTCTTTTGGCATTTTCAGGAGTTGATGAGATACCACATTTTGGATTCCTATTAACCATAACATTGTTTGTTTTGATACAGGTTCTGTTAAACTGTTTCCAACTATGTGTACTTCAATAGTTTTATTTTTTTCTAGTAATTTAGCAGCTTGGTCCCTTGGTGGAATATCATCCATAAGAACTGCCTGTGACAACCAAAACAAATTAATTAGAAACAATCTCAATATATCTTATATAATTATATGATTCATTAGTACATATAATGTCTGATTTTATGATGCGAAGACTGCAAATGGGATAGATAACTCCGCTTACTGTAAACCTTATATTTGATTGTAAGACGTGTAATATACTTTATTATAAAATTTGTCAATATTTTTTATCCGTGAATGATAAAATACCTGCAGACCTTCCTTAGTTTAAATTGTATCTAAAGATGGTTTGTCACAAATACTCAGGTTTATTGAAGAGCTATATTTGCGCATACAAATGATAAGATAATCTGTTGAAAGTTTTAGTTGTTCAGTTTGGTTAAAACAACAAAAACTGTACTGCACTTTTCACACACCACTATTGGACAATTCAAACCTCTGTAAGTGAGCACTTCGGTCTATACTCTGGAGATATAAAAAGAATTGAGAGAACCTATATAGATATGAAGCATACGTCCTCCAGTGTGCCAGTGCAGGAACTTATATACAAGCAAACTTTACGATAAATCAAAACAAACATGGTCTGCATTTTTTAGTACTCTGGATAGGATATATATTGTTGCTGTTTATATTTTAGAGAATTCAGTTTTCTATAGAAGTATGTAACAAAAATTTTTTGTGCACTTATCGAGAACAGGACTTCATTGTCTTCAAAGCAATATCAATATTCATTTCAATATTTACTTATTATTTATATATGTTAGTGATATCAAATGCAAAATAATTTTTATAGCTTTCTGTACAACATTGTACGTTCAATGCACAAATCATACAATTGCAACTGCACTGAAGATGAAATGTTTACTGCATTGAAATTATTAAAATTGATCACCAATGCCATGCTGTAAAATGTCTTATTAGCACCTTATAATGCATATGTTTACTCAAGTATAAAATAGAGCTTAATATTCTATGTAATTTTTCATACTACTACAAGCTATTTACCTGGCAGAAGCGGTGTATCAGAGCGATAGGAGGCTAAAAAAATCAAGACCCTTATCGATTATACTTAAAAAATACTCAATTCTAACAAAATCTAGGATTTATGTATTAGAATGTGCATGTTTCTTAAAAAACTACCAGGACTTTGTGATTTATGAATGCAAACTCATGAATGATACTAGGAATAAGGGACTTTTGAATATGAGTAAGACAATTCAAACAACTACTCAAAGGGGGGTAATTTAATTCAATGATTAAAATTTATAATAAAATACCAGATACCCTTAAAACATGATTAGAAATAAGATTTAAAACAGAATCAAACGATTACTTGATTAATCGCGCATACTATTCTCTAGTGAAATTCTTTGTTGATTAAAGTAATATGTATATATTTCAATTTTGAGTTTTTCGCGGGTATAGTATGACATACTGTTTATCGGGACTCAACCGTGTAATTTAGATATAAGATATGATTCTTAAATGAACCTACATTGTACTTGATGTACGTTTTGATAAGATGTCACTTATCTTCGTCAGAAGTTTCGATTAGAACAGTATATATATATATATATATATATCATTCTTTAGGTTTCTGCGTGTAATATGTGGCTTTATTTTTATATTTTGGGAATCAAATGTGTCAATTTCTATCTCTGATACGAATGAGTTGGTGATCCTAAAATGAACCCTTATCTACTCGATGTACGTTGCAATAAGAAGTGGACAAATGCAAGTTTGTCAAAATGTATGTCAAGGAGATAAGGATTTCTTTTAAGACCACAAAATCACTCTGGCCAGAGATTGATGCTTTTAATTCACAAAATATGACAACAATATACATATATGTTTACTTTTAAGCTTTCACGGGTTGCATTGTATGGTAAATTATTTTCTTGGTTACCTGGTGCAGAATTTTTTATGTTTTTAACAGAATAATTTTCTCGACGTTTGAATTAAGCTCCTGAAGATGATTCTTGAGACTTCATCAAAATATCGAAAAAATTGTTCTGCTAAGAAAATGAAAAATCCTACACAGGGTAACCTGGAAAATAATTTACCATATATATATTCTCAAATAAGGTTCTTGGTTGCCTCATGTTAAATTATTCAATTCCTTGAACACTGCTCAACTACCGAATGGCAAATGCGTCTGTTGAAAAATCATGGGAACGATTCCTTCAAGGAATTGAATTGAATAATTCAACTTGAGGCAACCCAGAGCCTTATTTGAGAATAAATGCAACTCATGAAAATAATAAATTAACACTTTAAAGTTGTGACTTGTTATACACCCTTTAGGGTATTATGTAACAAAGAAATTTATTTAAATAAACAATTCAAAACTTATAAAGGTAAAGAAATCTCTATGAAAAATACGTAGTGTTAAATTAGCGTTTTTTAAAAGATGTATCATTTCATTGTATTGTTGGGTTGAAAGAGATGAAATACACTAAACCAGTGGTCTTCAAACTTTGCAAAGTGGTCCAGATGAACTGGTGGTGGTAGTACTAGAAATGTATTTAGACCAATCTGTCATTCAGAAGGAAAGCCTGACAACATTTTTTAGTACAAATTTACTTCAATGAGAAAAAAAGGGATGGTCCACTTTAACAATGACCACCTCAATTGTACCGTATAATATTACAAGAAATAAAATTAAAAAGCTTACTTTTGTATTATAAATAGATTTATAATTTGGATCCTTAAGCTTTGCAATAATTTTATTCAATTCCTCCACACTAATATCCTCAAATTGTTCCTCATGGTTGAGTTTTCTCCGTTTTTCTCTCATTACAGTTTCTGTATTTGCATTTTGATCAGCACCTGAAGGATTTCCATCATACTTCTCATCCGTTTTAGTAGCTGCAGCTTCTTATAATTATAAAAATATAAATATATATACTACATATATTCGAAAAAATTTGTGAAAATTATTTACAGCGTATGGACGTTATATCCAAAAACAAAAAATGAATTTGAAATATAATTAATTACATAGTTTGCAGGAAATCCACTATCCTGGCATGACAAAATGTGTCAGTCACCCAGGAGTGGACTGTAATCTTCAATTAATTAGCCGGCTTATTAAAATTTCACATAATTAATTTGTTGTTTTCACTAGTTTCATTTATTGTCAAATAAGGTTCTTGGTTGCCTTGTCAAAAAGTCGGGGAAGCAATTCGAGGAATTAAATAATTCAACATGTGGCAACTGAGAACCTAAACTGAATATATATATATATATATATATATATA
>JAODAH020024799.1:0-71269 GCA_027574865.2 Coproporus ventriculus
ATATATATATATATATATATATATATATATATATATATATATATATATATATATATATATATCTCTGTAAAATTATTAAATATATATATTTTTTAATTCTTTTATGCTGGCAAAAGTAATATAAAAATTAATTTAATATAATATATCTTTTATGTAACTAAATAAATATTTCAATAATTTTCATTAAGTTATTTATATTCTATTTTATTAAAATCTCATCAAATAAAAATAGCATTTATGATTAATTTTCTTTTGATCTATATTATTAAATCATATCGATATTATTACCATGCCTCGTTTTTTTCTTAATTATATTAGTAATATTGAATAACAAAAATTCTATGATTGATACGATTTAATCATAATACAAAATATTTAACGGTTATTTATCCATTATTTGTATTAAAATGTAATGAAAAAAATCGTCAAATGAATATCATACCAAATAAGTCAAGTCCTTTGCCTGGTATTAAGTCTATATTTTATGATTGAACTAAAAAGAAACATCAATTTTAAGAACATTTTGCGTTTTATGTAAAAAACAAGTCCTCTAGTTCTAATTGAGATATATACATGCTGGACTAAAAATGTTGTATTTCTATTTATTTATTTACTTATATACTTGTCTAATATTATACACATTCAAAAAAGTTTCATGATCCTTTACTTTTATTTTTTTCACTGGCAATTCTAATGAATCTCAAATTATATTATTTTCATTCGTAATTAAAGCGAACAGTAATTTCATTATCGAATTTTATGAATCCAAAAGTTTGCTGCTTTCTAAATCCCTTGAAATTATATTAGGGAGTACGCGTGTTCAACTAATTACCGATTAGTAACTATAAGAAGGAAGTAATCTAACTTGGTTGTTTGCAGATATTACTGCACGAACATTTTTGATAGTGTTTACCATCATTAATTGCTTTCCAAAGTTTTCCGGGTAATAACCTACATTTTCGTAATGCATTTTCATGAAGAGTTACAATTATATGGATTCGTTTATTATCCGGAAAGTACAAATTGTTTATTTCCTTTATTTAAATTATTGAAGGATAATTCATTCAATAAGAAAGAATGCAATATATTAACTTTTATTAATTAAAAACTGCAAAGAATTTGCTAAATTATTTAACAACAAATCAGTTAGATTTAACTAGAACTAAAGGATACGTCCTGTACTGTATTTAAATTACATTTTTGACATTTAAGTTCCCCTTACCCTTTCCTTTCTTCGTAAAATACGATTTAATGTATAGAAAACTATTAAGTTTTATGAACAAATAAAATTAAAAATAATCCGTATATTATTTTGGAATATTTTAATCTTAATTCTTGTAGCAAGTTATTCCGTATAGGGGCAGATTGAATAAGCTTTGTAGAAGATAACATTTTTCATTTCTTGTTGACTAAAGTAATTCAAGCAAGAACAGATAGCTTCGTAGAGAGAGCTTTAGATATTTTTTAACATTTTCCGGGACGCTGTTTTTCAACAAATAAATCACATTTCCTCCTTTGTTTAGTTTAATTTGTATTTGTCAGTAGCACAAACACGACTGAACACTTATTTCCGCATGTCAGATCAGTTGCAACTAGAAAATCCATTCAAATATTTAATTTAAAAATCATCCTTTTAAAATCCAATAAAAATACAAGCAGTTTCCTCGTTAAAAGAAATACTGGGGTTAATACGGTCCAAATAACATGACTTCCCGGGGAAATAAAGTAAATACAGAAATGACAAGGGAAGGAGATTTCCCAATGGTTTCCCAGGATTTGGTCAATCCTAAGCTATTAAACATATTTTTTTTCAAAGAATATGAAATTAGTTAACTATCAACTTTTTTTTTACAACAACGGTTCGTCTTCTAATATCTTAACAAAATTGTATATATTTTATTTTATTCTTATCTACAAAAACTAATACATCATGCAAACATTGTATAACATCATTAGGAACAAAGACGAGTTTGCGTCATTTAGAGAAGCCAAGTGTTATAGTGCGCAAAGGCCACGGTCCGGGAGTTCAATACAATAGTTTAGATACAACTACTTTATAAATTCTTGAACGGGATATTTTATTAATTCGAAATCATTTGGAAATGCACATTTTATAAAGGCAATTTCAATAAATACGGTATTTCTATTGTGTACATTTATCTGTATATGTCAAAGAGAAATATTTTATAATATTGAATGTAGTGAAATATTTAGTTTTAGCATAAAAATATTTTAGTATTGTGTTGATATTACATTCAGTAACCATTTTCGACTCACTGATCAAAAAATTTAACGTTACAAGTTCTATTGATTAAATTTTGCATTTAGCAAATCAAAAGAATATTATTGTCCAGAACTTCTATTATTAGTAATACATGCTGTTCGTTTTCAAAATTGGATGGATTGGGTCCTTTGTTGAATAGTTGTAGATAATAGTTATTTATGCATTTATGCATTTGTAAAGCAGGCCTTTATTTAAGGAGTGCACGCGTATAGGCACGAGCCTGAAATGACGGTAGTTTACAAGCAACATTGCATACAATATTTTTGTCAACATCCCCTTAATATTCAAAAACAAAAAAAAAATAGACAAATATGTCTAATTTGTTAAATCAAAAACAATGCGCCGATTCAATTGATAGCAATTAAACTGTTATTGAGATAATAAAAAGTGTGAATTAAATAATATTTTTTTGCCATCATAACATACACATTGCGAAACCCCAATAGTCTGATAATAGCTTTATTATATCACCCGAGTTTTTACATTTCGGTGTTTGTATTAAATTTATTCAACGGAATTATCATTGTCAGATTCATTCAGATTCATGTTGTATCGAATGAGACGGACATTTAATTGATGATAAAGTATCGGGGAGATCGCAAATATCGTTTTACATCAAAATTAATCTTAATTGTTCTTGTTGCTATTGTTATTTTCACTTTATAAATCCGTAAATGTTTGTGATTTTTAAATTTTTTATTCTAGGCAGACATGAAAATTGCATTAATTTTGTTCCATTCTTCTCATCATTTGCTATCAGAATATTGATTGATTGATTATGTTTACTCACAGAAAATCTATTAATTATGACATGCATAATCCAAGGGTAATTTTATTGTTGAAAGGGTGAGTATTAATAAGCGTTGATTTTTTCTTGAAAGTTTGAAATTAACATTCGTGGTTTCTAATATAGCTTAATTTTCTTATGAATTTATATCAATTGTTAATTTACGTCTTTGACTTGAATCTTGGCGGACCCTCCACTCTATTAAAAATGAATATTAATTTCCACCCTCCAGTTGCTGCGAATTAATCTACCAAAGGGTAGCAATATTCATTTTTGTTGGGGCGAAAAATTTACTTCAGAAAAATACCCCATTTCATTTACATTTATAAAACGAAATTGGTTGCTGTTTTGCAAACAATAAATTAGAGTGATTTATAATAAAATAATTTCAAAAATGTACGGCTCATCTAAACATTTTCTGCATACAAATTAGTTATTCAAGGTTTGTCCTTTTAAACTAATGGATGTTTAACAATCTATCAACAACATCGGATTAGAAAGGGTTCATCTTATATGCACTATATTTAACTACACGCAAAATTTATCCGCACACGAATAACGTAGAATGTGTTGTGTCCAAACAGGGATTTATTCAGTAAAATAAATACATTTTTATCCAATAATAAATGTTAGATTTAATGACTTTGATTTTAAACAATTAAATATAACTATAATTATTTCAATAATAATTTTTATTACTTTTTTTTGAGATTAATTTTCCCTTTCTATTATAGAATGTTTGCGATTAAATTCTCACTCTTCTCACTCTCTGCTGCTGTGTATATAACATTTCGTACATTTTTTATTCCTGTTCATTGTCTTACGGAGCCAAGACATCTTCTTTCTACTAATTCCTATCTTCCCTGATATTATCAGTATTAATTGATATTTTTGATGGTATGAATTATATAACCTAGGTATATCGTTTTCCTGCGTTTAACGGTGGTTAGTAGTTCGCAAATTTTTTCTGGCCGGCGGCCCAAAAAATATATTTATGCACTAATGAGTTACAATTTGATTTAAATATCATTCTGTATAACGTCTTTTTCCATTGAAAGATGAAAGGCGGATTGTAAAAGCAAACTTGATAAACCATTACTACACATATATTTGCCTGTAGAATTTAATTTGAGAAGCTGATAATTCAAATGAGTTTAAATAAATTTAATTTTATTAAAAGTTTTCTTTAGATAGGTAGATGGATCGTTCTCTATATAAATTTCACTAAAAAAAATTTAGCATTCATATTTTAAAGGCTTCTTGTTCTAGTTTTCAAATAATTATATTTTTCATTAAACACTTTTACTGATTCAACTTCTCATGGCGCCAAATAAAAAATTCAATGGAATAATTAAAAGTAGCTTATCCAAACAAATATTGATATTTATTTTAGTCCTAGGATAATGAGCATTTATTTGGATAGTAATTCCTTCTTCCTGTCCCTTTTATTTCAATATATTTTTTTCTTGGAATCCGGATATAAAATAATTAACGTATTATTGTTATAATTTAAGTGAATTTTGAGTAAACTAATTATTGACAGCGACCTGTTAATTTCAAAACAATTCAAACGGGTTATTTGAATATGTAACCCGGCCGTAATTTTATTCAAGTAAATGGTGTTTTATCCACACAATCACTTATTAATTCAGATTAATTTTGATGCAGAACCTTAAATGTAATCTCCGCAATAAATAATTATCAATTATATATCCGTATCATTTGACACACACACCGAAACATAAAAGTTTGGGTGCCATAACGAAGCTATTATGAAACCCGTTTGGGTTTCATAATGAGTATGTTATGATTTCAAAGTTGAAACAAATTAGTTTTCTTGTCCAACCATAAATCTTATACAGTGTAGAATATTTCTGTATTATAACGGTTATCTTGCTGTTGATAAATTTTCAAAAATAAGTATCTTAGGAATTTAAAAGATAAATTATCCTCCTCTGCATGCCAAGTTTTCTTTGTGGTATATTATATTTAATTTATTCTACCGTTTTCCAACATGTTATCAGATTTTCTCAGACAAATAAATAATTCTCTAACCGCATAATTAAGTAATATTCTTGTTTGAATAGAAATATAATTTACATTGTAGTTAGTAAGAAGTATGTTGGCATTAATAAAATTTACAATAAGATATAATGCACCATTTCTATCATTTTTATTCTTAACAATTTCCTCACGTAGGAAGATAATTAAAAATGGAATGAGCACTTTTCTCGTTCGCATAAGAAATTAATTAAAAGAAGTTTTCTTGGAAATTTTTATGTTATCGAATTCACCGTTATTAAAATTGAAATTGATATCTCAGATTATCCTTGTATACGTGGCGCATATATTGAAAATTGCAGAGGGGTTGTGGATGGAATTAAATAAGGAACAGATTATATGTATAGAGAGAGAGAGAGAGAGAGAGAAAGAGAGAGTGCGATATTTTCGATAGATGTGTTGTGATAGCATATATCAATTTAAACAATCAAATTTCCTAATTGATATGAATAGCGAATAATTAAGCGGCTTGCTAATTCAAATGCAGTAAGAAAGTTGAAACTAAACTCCACCTTAAAACAGTCTTAAAATTAGTAGTTTGAAATTATTCGTTCTGTAAATAATTATGGAGTTGTAAATAACAGTTTGTTGTTAGCAATGATATATTAGAACACTTGAACACAGTTCATTAACTGAAGTAAAACATTTTAAATTTATTTCAGTCACATCTTCATCGTAATAATAACAATTTATTTCATGCAATTTATACTAGAATTTCAGTTTTTACATTACATCCGATCATAAAAATTACAAAATTACCAATAAAGTATACATGTAATAACTATTAAAAAACAAAAAGAACTGTATCTTATAGATTTTTATTATTACTTGATGTAAATTTCCACTTAAACTTGCCTGGTGCTGTTTTAGTTTGTCAGTTGAATGCGATCATATGTTGACGTCAGAGGTTTAAAAGAGTTGTTGATCAAACTGCTATTCATTATGAAAAGAATAAGTTTGTTTCTTGAACGAATCCATAGAACAATGATTTTCCACCTTTGGCCTTCACTTTTTGTAGTTATAGTGTTACATTTCAGCTAAGCATATCAAAACTTGCTTGATGTGATAACGCGCACAGTTTCACCAAACATCTCCTTTTGAAATTATTATGCTCATTTTATGTTACAAAACTTATTTACTCTTGTTACGGAATATGCCACTTGGATAATTACCAATTCTCTTTTGTTATGTATATACATATTAATAGAATAATATTCCTAACTTTTGATCAAAACAAATTTATTTACATATCAGGAGCACAAACACATTGTAATAATCCTATTAGTGAACTGACAAAGCTTACCACTTATGACAAATAGCATTTTGTGGAGAGTTGCGATATATTCATATTTCCTTGTTTATTTGTTGTAACTGTATAGTAGAACTGTAGAAGATTGAAATTCCATGAAATAAAGCAACAAATAGTAAGTAAGGTAATTGTGTGTATTTAAATGCTGGAAATTGGGAGGTATACTTGAATTTAGTCAAATCCAAACATATTGAAAGTTGCTGCGGATATAATTTAGATTTAACTGGAGTGAATAAATAGCATTCGGATTGATTCTTTTACGAGAATGAAGTGAATATATTTTAGAATCTGGTAACAGTTAAATCCTATACGAATTATATATACATAATATGAAACGTACAAATTTTTTTCTCGAAATTTTGTATAAATGTTTTTTCAGTATCTAAGGGTATCAAAGAATCTAGTATAACAACAAGAGGATATTTCGAAAATATTTAACTTCATATTAGAATAATTTTAAAAGGTAAATTAGACAAGAGTGCCTGTAATCTTTTAGAAAAAAGTAAAAATCAAAAATTTTCCTTTTAAAATAGATTGCATTCCTTTTGATTAAAATTGATAACATTATTTAAGATATATTCTTGAAAAAATGTTTTTTATTTCACTTTTTTTAATAAAATACATCAAATTCCTTTTAGCTTGAATCTTTCGTGTATTCAGTATGTAAAATATTTGAAATATATATTTTATTCAAAGTCCTTCGAATAGTCACGTTCGTCTCTATTCAACTTTGCTTGCGGATGCAATCACGCCATACTCTATGACATAAACACCAAACGCCTAGGAATAAAGCTGCAAGCTCCTCAATGGAATGTTTGAAATTTCTGTCTAGAAAGCGTAAAATATAAGCGATGTGTAATGAATTTTCCATCCAGGATTTCGCACCCTTTTAAACAAATTTCAACATCACGACTATTAATCATCGTTAAAATTTTCGATTATTCGCTTATTTTATTACCCCCTTTCAAGTGGTAATTTAGATTTTGCCGGTTTCCGCCACTTTATCCACAACTTGGCGGGACAAAGGTTTGAAATTTATTCCTATACCATATGTGAACTGTTGGTTTGAGATAATGTCATGACAGTAAACGGCCTATCGTGTCGCACAAATCCTTCTACATTTGAATAAATTGTATAAACTGTCATTATGAATTTCCATTCACATGACAAATTTATAAATATCTGTAATGTTGAATTTATTTTTATTTGCATGGTAAACACAATAAGTATGAGGGTATTGAATTGTGGTCATAAAAACTCGAAAGCTTTTAGTTTAAGATGTGTTATTCAGTAGATAGTGCAGAGATTTCATAAATTTACTCGACGAGTGATATATGAGAGAGCATCTAGACGCCATTTAGGTCCCATTTCGATGCACCAACAATTCCTATCTTTTCACTTCTTAATAACATAGTATAAGATTTGCCAATTTATCTCGAATTATGTCCTAAAAAAACTGCAATAAAAGAATAAATAAATTTAAACTGCATTTTAATAAAAAAAATTAAATTCCAGGGTTTAGAAATATTTTAATTTAGCTATTTATGTTATAATTATAATATTTGTGAATTTAATATTCTGATTTTTGTACTTTTTGATTTAGAATTTTTAAATATGCAGCTTATAGATTCATACGATCAATGTAATTTTGCCTCAATAATAATAATAAATAAATAATGTTTGCAGTGAAGAAGTTGTATAGCTTTTCGATTAAGTTTTGGATATAAAGCAGGAGGTTCAGTAACAAAGCTTGCTTAAGTTGTTCTTTATTAAACGATTTGTCGCTTCCATCACTACCATCGCTTCCTCTTCCACCCATTTCAATTTTCAAATTTTGATTTAATTTTTCTATTTTTCTATTGACTTGATTTTGAAGCTTTAATAACCATAAATTACCTTGATTATTAGAGTACAACTAGGACAAACGATTAATTCTTCACCAACAAGTAATTCATCCGTTGTGATTTCAAATGTATCACCACATTCACATGGATAATAATACGTATCTTCCTGCTCGTTGTATGCAAAACGTTCAAGTTCAACTTCGTCGTGATATATACTCATAACTTAATTTAATTTTTCTTAATTAGTTTAGTGCCAGATCATTGAGGTTTATATTAGCATTGGTTTTCTCTTATGAATCAGAAATTCTAATAAAATTATTGCGTCTGACTTTATTTTCCATCAATTTTCATTTAAATGTCATTTTGTTTCATGGCAGCTACGATCCAAGTTTTTCCTTAAATTAATAATAATGTAAATAGAGGCATATATCAAAGTACGGTTAGCGTCACCATTTCAGTTGCAGTTCTCATACATAAGCCTAGATATCATCCGCCACGCACCTGGTGAAGTGAGTCCGGAGATCTTTCGGGCCAATTTCTTCGCTATCTTTAATGATTATCCTGGCTACAGATATTCCTTTATGTATTATATGTAAATATGTACACTTACCTTTCGTTAGGTCAGCATAGAAGCTAATGAACTTATCAGTTAATGCTCCCTATACACAAAATAAAAACAATGAGGTTTTGTTTTGGATGTCCAAATTCATAATAATTAATAAAATAAGAATAAGCAAATATTACTTATTAAATAAATAAAAATCTATATAAAATTAAATCACATTTTAGTTACTATATATTATGTATTTTCTTTTATTGCAGGAACTAATCAAACTAAGTTTTCACATGATCTAAACACATGCATACAATAAAAAATTTAATATATTATGTTTCTTAAGACACCAATGCAACACAGAATTTTAAAATCAATAAAAACGTATGAAAGTTGATTTTTTTAGATCTCGTCTTGTGTGACTTGCCCTGGCGCAGCGGAAATTTTATTGCTACTGATCCCATCCGCCCTTTCTTACGATCAAGGACGAAAAAAATATTGTAAAAAGTACCAAAACACAATCACATCATAACTTCGGAAGACAAACATATTTTTGAATTATAAAAGCTATTGTTCTTTTAATTGTTTCTCACTAAAAGTTAATACATAATATTCCATAGTGAACTTTCCGATTTACTCTTTCTCAACTTTTTCTGATAAAAAATATTCCAATCAATTAGTTCCAAAGTGTAAATAATAACTAAGAAAGTTTCATTTTAATTAATATTTCTCCAAAAGTATTCTAAAATATAGCTGTATTAACTTCCTCCAATGTTTCATTCCAAGGTTTAAGAAAAAAGGAAAAGTTATAATAAATTTTGGCTCAAAAGTACATCTTACCGAGGTGGAATTAAATTATCGTCACGCTTAATAACATGAAGCATGTTGCAAACTTTATCTATTTTGAAAGCATTTCATTTAATTTTTCTTCCTTTGAAAATACAAACTTCTACTTAAATTACGGAGTAATAAAAAAATCAACGAAATGAAGTATTATGTAATCTTTTTCAGCACCAAAATACCGTGAATTAATGATACCACAAAACTTAATACTGCTCGCTGTAAAGTTTTCCTCTGGAATTGCGATAATTAGATAATATCACCAAGTGATTTGTAGACTCTGGTAGTTAATTAAATCAAAACCTAAATAGTTTTCACTCTAAGTGGTAATTATGTTTTACAAAATAAATAAAAAATATTTATTATAATTTTTCACAACAGTAAAGTGAATCATATTAATATTAATATAAAAACTTTTTACTAAAAGAAAAATATTTTAACACAATTCATACTAGCACTAGCAACAAGTCAATTTCAGATCTTGGTCTAATGATTCAAATAACCATTTCATTGTTTTTCTCGGTGATTATATTTTTTAGAATGACATATTTGTTTATTCAATAAATTGCGTTATTTGACATACATATACACAAAATTCAATGTGTTGCAAATCGCAGATATCATCTTCAATCGCAATAAGCAATATCAATACAAATACATGTAGATATTGTCGGCAACTACGTTATCTAATTTGAGGCGTTTGAAGTTAGAATTGCTGTTGTGAAAATGCTAAAATAGCTGAATAGTCGATAGAAACAACTTGTTGCGCCTTTATTACTTTATTTTGAACGTGAACGTTATAACAAATTCCCACTATTGCGGATTGAATATATACGACGGAATTTGTTTTATACAACCTGCATATACCTTTTTACATATCAATCCTTTGTTTTCTTACAAATATTACGAATTTGCTTGAATCGTTCAATTTAAAATAAATTAAAACATACATAGAGGAAAATAATTGAAAATGTAATGTTAAAGTAAAACAGATAATTAATAAAAACATCATTGCGTAAAGTAATTACATGATTTCTAGTTGGTTCTTTGTACTTGTTCCATTGTGTGTAGTTTCGCACTACATAATTTATTTATTATAGGTAATACTTGCACAACTATGGATTGAAGTTTTGAATTTATGAAATACACATAAGCAATTAATCATAGTTGTGGTTTGATGGTGATATCCAAGTTTAATGGATCTGTGGACCACCTGAATACCTCCAATATGTGTAACAGTAATACAAATTTTCTTCGGCATGAATAAACTTCTGGGATTTCCTAACATAATTAACGGATGCATGGATGTGTACAAAAAGGCAATGTTACATTGATTTTGTGTGATTAAAGGAACAACAAAGCAAACAGTGTTTGTGTCATTTCCAGGAATAATGTAACGAGATCGATTTTCGGATTTGTGTGAATCGTACGGTTAATAGCAATATTTGATCGTAGATATTTGTTGGTATAAGATTGATACTCGACGCTTTCGCATTTTAACTTTTTATGGGAATATATGTGCTACTGGAAGTGCCATCAATATCTCGTAAATTCTTTATTAGGTGATTTTATAGCAATCATTAAATTGAGATGGCAAAGATATTGAAAATACTTAGATTAATTTTATATTAGTTATTACTTAAAATAATCATTGATTATTCATATGGCCCCAAGGAACTATTTTACAACTTTTTAAATTTATTGTAGTAATTTTATATAAATATTACTACCTTACGCTAAAAGGTCTAATTAATTCAATATATTACATTTTTTTAAGTATAACTAGAATAGAAGAGAGTTCTAATATATAACAAAAAGACATTATTTTTAACCCGAAAACCCATTCAGTTCATAAACACAGAAAATGCAGTCTATGTTGCTTTCACGATGAAGATCGCAACCAGCCAAGAGACTGGCAAAGAGAACGAGCAGAAGGCGAGTTTCTTCATTCTTTCTGCCAGTATATCAGAAATGTTATATATATTATTATTTTTCTATCACACCTTTAGTATAAAGTTTTAGAAGTGTATGCATAAAAGCATTTATACACAAGATACAGTTGATGCAACTGGTGTCTATTTTCTCCTTATAACACAATGTACTATTAAATTTATATTGTTGTTGCAGAAAATCTATCATATCTCTGTGTCATAAGATTGGTTAATGTAATTAAACTGTTGGACATTAAGATAAAGCAGTTTCAAAATTTCAAATTTAAAATTTATTTAAAAAGGGGCAATGCCATTAAACAAATTGTTCAGAAATGAAAATAGGGCATATGGAAATATAAATTTAAAATTTATTGAAATATTTAATGGTCCCATAAACTGTAAAATCCAAGAAAATTGTGCCTTTGTTACTAAGAAAATATACACGCCTCTTATTATAAAATGTTCTGAGGGTTAATCCCTAAAGAATTCAAGCGGCGGAAACATTATAATTTTCTTATTGGACCGCTAGGGAGTTAATTCGGGAGAGCATTAGTGAACTAAAGTAATATGGGTAGATTTTAGATCCGTACTATGCGCTTAATTAAACAACATCATGAAGTACCTAATTGTTGGATGAGTTGGGGTAGGATTAATCCTTCCTCACTGGGCATGTTTTACAACCCTCCTACATACAAAAAAAAACGAAAATGTTTTATTCATATCTTTTTTCCATTATGTAACACTACAGGTGATAAAAGATACGAGTGTTCACTTTCGTTGAATTTCCTTAATAAATTCTTAATGAAAACTCGTCGCACAAGAGTCATTTCGGTTTTGCGAATTGTGCTTCGCTGTTTCAAGAACGCACACTCCAATAACTTCTAGCACGTCACACACTTTGATGTTAAATCTTTCACCGTTGGATAAGGGGATGAAATATTGCGAATGTAATACAATTAGGATAATACAGGGAGAGAATGCATATGTATTGGATGATGAAACGCCGCTTCTTCCTCTCAAGATGTTTGGTTTTTCCGTAAATTGAATTTCAATTGGATCATCTTTGTGTTAAATTGAAGGTTTTCCTGAGTGAAATTGCGTTCTTATTTATTTCTTGTATCTCCAAAGGATACATACATAGAAGATGTTTCATCTGACTAACAATTAAAACCATGACATTCGCAATTTGCTAGGGGTGAATCTTTGGTAACACATTGAAACTGGGTAAATGCGCAGGGTATTAATATTTTATAGAAGGAATGCATTAAAACGTTACTACATTTCCATTAAGGAGGGACTATGCTCGAACTTAATTATAGTTTATTACAAAACTAATTTGTGGACAAAAAATTTAAGGCATGAACGTTTTAAAACACTTGCAAATGTAAGGAGTGACTATTTTAATGAAGCGAATGCCTGAAAAAGTTTTCCAAAACTAATTTTGACGATATATTTTGTAAAAATCAAAAATATTCATTTAAATCGTGTTTTCAATAAATATGTAGATAATTGTTTACGCATACGTGGCATGTACAATAATATAATCACGAATATCTCTTCGAAAAAATAATATTTTCTTATGTAAATAGGAGGAAATAATATTTTTGTAATTGCGAAAAGCTTTTGTTCAGGAACGTGCCATACTTATGACAATTATCACGAACGTGTTGTTTTAAATGTTTCTAGGTAGCGAGTACAAAAAAATTAAAAAACCAATTAAATAGAGGAATTTCATTGCGTAGTGTAAAAGTTTTATTATTGCATCTACTAAACCACGGGTCAGAATAACTTCAAAATTAAACAATCATTTAGATTTATAATTTCCACTTGATAATGGCTGAAGAGCATCCGAAAACCAGTTCGCGGCAAAAATTAAATTTTTGGCTCATACATTGTAATTTTATTAATTATTTATTTTATATTTATATTAATTTAGAATTTGTTTTAGGTTTTAAAAACTATCTGATAATAATTGAATTGAATGAGAACTAAGAAATTTGATTTTTTTTGTGATCATCAAATTATAAAATAAATTATTCAACGTGTATAAAAGGATAACAACTTATTAGAATAAACCATCGTTATAGAAAATCAATAAAATAAATGTGATTGATTTTTAGTATTTACATCCAGAAGCTTTTAACTTGTTATCGCCTGAGTATTCTTTAAAATTATTTTCTAACGATGAAACCGGAAACTTTATAATAAAGCGGAAGCGGAAGTACTGAAAGCTGCATCTTGAACAATACATTACAAATAAAACTGCCACTCACCTGAAATGAAAAATGAAATATGACCTGAATTATTACAAAAAACCTAGATACCGTTTTATTAATAAATAGTCACCAATAGGACGTGTAGAAAATGCAGATTTAATTTTTCACTGATATTTACAACTGGAAGGTTTTATTTTTAGGGTTTCCAAAATCTTTTTTCTTCTAGTTATCTACTATACTTTCATCTACTTGGTTATTCTTATATGAATTTTGTGCATTTGTATTTAACATTTTGGTACATTATATAAAGTGTTTGCTGCTACCAAGTACGTGGAAAGTCGAGTGGAACCCATTCCAGATATGTTACTACTCTCCGAACACTACTGTGTTAGGAAAGTATTGTAATTGTAATAAAAATCGACTACGATATTTGACGCTTTAAGGTTCTCTCTATATACGTGCATTAAGGTGTCTTAATTTGATTTATCGAATTTCTATGAGCTTATTATTGAAATTTGTGCAAATTCCCAAAAAACTCACTATATTAAAATTTGGCATCGATCCGGATAATCTAAATGGTACCGCAAGACACTTAAAAATATCATAATAATAAAAAGGTCCGCAGTGCATATTGACTTGAGTATTAATAATTAAAATTACTTTGTATTGATCACAATATTTAATAAATGTTTTATGAACTATAGTGAATAATAAAACGTAGTTTTACTTAATTATACATTCATAGATTTTCCACAATAAAAGTGTTGCAAAATATTAATAGGTAACTGAAATACCTTTTAGTGTGCAGTGACATAAAATTAATAAGGAAAATTCAGTAATGTTCTTAAACGTTCGTTCGTAATACTATTTTATGATACGTGTTTTGATATGGACATTCTGCAATACGAAATGCAATACTGTATGTGAAACAGTATTGCAATGTTAAATCGGAAAAGAACAGTAGTACACTTTTGTGTTGCCTTTTATAAAATTTATATATATATATATATATATATATATATATATAATAAAACAAAGCCGCGTCTGTCTGTCTGTATGTTTGTTAGTTTCTCCTTTATGCATTACTACGCCATTCATCGCTATGAAACTTTGGAAAGCTGTTGATTACGGGACGGGTTGATTTTTCGAGTTTCCTTGAATGTCTTTTTTTCTGAGTCGCAGAAAAGGGCGACGAGTCCGCTAGTTATCTAATATAATTAAAATAGTTATATCGGTATTAAATGTATCATCAATATTGGATATATTATTAAAAATTTCATTTAAAAAAAATATTTTTCGCACAAATTCGAGAGTAGGTATTTGGATAAAATATTTGAATATTAATCGAGATAAATAAAGATATATGTAAGTAACGTGCATATATGGTCGAACATGTTTCAATTCCTCTGTATGCGATTTCATAGCCTCTAACAATACAGACAGGTATAATTTGAGGATTGAATATAGAACTCTCAGAATAAAGTAATTGTATTAAGTAGGACAATTGTTGGTTTAATTGCTTAACAGTAATTGAAAATTATTCTAATCCAATCAAATTAATTGTTATCGCATCCATAATTTACCCGAAAATCAAACAATTGCGGAAGGGAGACTCCGATATGCCATCTAATGTAAATTTCAATTTGGCACACTAAGAATAATCAAACTCTCAATATTGTTTCATATTACTCTCGCAACTCGATATCCTTCTGCCAGTTCAACTAGCACATCTCCAAAACAATTAATTCTGCTGAAACGGGCAACTGGATCTGTAATTTTTTTAATGCAAGAAAAAAGGGAAATCATTCTCTTTCCTCTAAGTTCCTTTTTTAAATGACAAGAAGTAAAAGAATTAATTAAACGGGTCGAATATATAAATTGCAAATTAAAATAGGATTAGTCATTTGAAAAACGGCTAATTGGATCGAGCAAAAAACGGGCCATCTAATTATATGAATGTAACATTTCAACAGTCACATTGAATAACTGAAATGGTTCTACGAAAATGTATTAACTATTGTCACATAGTAATACAAACGTGCACATAATATATCTAGAATGTCATTAATAGTCTCCGTTATAATTACAAGTTATGATAACCAAAATCGATCTTATAATGATAAATAAGTATTACAATATGCTCAATAAACACTCTCATATGGCTCTTTTCATTTATTTTCACTAGGTAAATTGTTAAGTACGAGCAAGTAACTTACAGGTAAGTTTACTTTCTCGGTTGGGTAAGCAGATTAAAGAACGATGTAGAAAATTAAGACGACATTTTAAAAGTTTTTATAAAATTCATTATATTTTAGAAAAAATCTAATACCGAAAAAGAAAACCATCATGAATATTATTTTTAGGAAATAATTATTTTCTTATTTTAAATTTTCAGTATTTTAGGGATAATTTCACAAATTCCCGTAAAATTTAATTAAATAAATGCGAAAGTTCTAATGCGAGTAAAAGTATCCAAGTAATTAATCTTCAGTTAATTTAAGTTTATTCGGCATTTATACAACTAGCTCTTAATATTTTTTTAATTTAACTTTCTAAAATATTTTGAAATTAATTGTCGGTATTTGGATTTTACAAATAATGGTAAACTCCTTAATTAATTAGAATCTAATTCAAAAACTTTATTTCAGTAAGTGCCGTGTGCCGGTTTCCTGCTTTTGTTATAAAATAAATCCTAGTACCTATTTACTTTAAAGTTGCATTTACATTTATTTAATTTAAGATGTCAATTAAAAATTACAAGATCTTTTTTGGTAAAAGAGTTAAAATAAATTTTTGAAG
The DNA here is from genome assembly GCA_027574865.2 of Coproporus ventriculus. NCBI lineage: Eukaryota > Metazoa > Arthropoda > Insecta > Coleoptera > Staphylinidae > Coproporus > Coproporus ventriculus. The sequence goes on from JAODAH020024799.1 coordinate 16,625, forward strand.
GAGTATGTGTATGGCAATTCAGAAGGGTAAGCTTAATTGAAAACTGAAGCAATTTAGTTCTTGTCGAAACGAAAACCCCAATTGACATATGGAGTGCCATTCATTTTCAACCCACTCTACTGATTTCTTGACATATATTTACTCCTAATTTCTTATTTATATTCCCTTTTTTTGTAAATCGGTTTTTCTTGTTATTTTTTTTTTTTAACAGAAAAATGATTGCTTGTAATTTTTTTAATTTCAAATCTTGCCCTAGATATAAATTTTCTTTTGTTAGATAACTTTTATATAATCTAATTGTACACAAACGAACGTGCGTTGAATTCCAATTCGAATCAAAAGAAACTTTGTATGATAAAACCATCAGATACCATTACATATAGTTAATTCAATTGTGATTCATGTGCTTTGCCGCAAACAAAGTTTGAACTATTCCGGGTTAGCAGTACGAACAAAAAAAAATGGTTTGCCTAAATAAGGGGGAAGATTATTCTCTGAAAAGTTTGTACTATTCCTAAACCGTAAACTAAATCAATATTAGTTTAGTGAACTTTATTAAAATTCCAACTAAATTTTAGGGGACTTGATCAATCGGATTTGGTGCTAAAATTATTTTTTTATTGTATCACGACCTTCATCAAATTATTGACAGATTTTACATGAAGTAACTAAATATCTCTTATAAACTAATTGGAGCAAAACTTTTAATTAACAAATTCTGTTTTACTCATCATCTTTAACATAATAATATAAATCTTGTGTTTAGTTACTCAAAATTAAATTAAAACACATTTAAAAAATTCCATACAACAACGTGGAAATAAATACGACATTTTCAATAGTAAACGGTCTAAGCGGTAAAGTATTAATATTGCTCTTTGTAACCATGCAGTTGATACACTATATGTCTCTGTATAAAATATGTAATGCGATTTATATGTTCAAACAGATCGGAATGCAGAAACAAGATACCAAGAATATCATGGATCATACAGATTTAACAAATCTGACTACATATTTGTAAATCACTTTCTCTTACAACACCTAACTTACATTAGATTAAATACTTCATTTAATCATGTTTGCTAGTTTTTTGATAATTTAAAAAACATATCCACTATATTTAAATTTATTTATAATTTTTAATGTTTGAATAAAAATTGTGTAGTAACAAATGAACGTGATTGATTCTTCTGTACAAATTAACCAAATCGAAACTTTTATTAATTAAACTTTGTATATAGAAAACACTCGAAATAATCGGATTTGAAAGAGCTTGCCGTCCTTATTACGTTTACTTTCGACTTGAATAAATTCACAATTCAATTGAGCGAGCACGCGTTTTAACAAACCCTCTCCAATTTGATTTTAATAATTTAAATATTTGTGGAAGTATCCAAATTTTAATTAAAGCTTTTTTTTAGCATTTTAGAAAGTTATAGTACATGTAATATGAAAGATTTAATTTAACAAACTGTCGCTGTATTAACAGCTTTAAATATGATAAGAGAATCATGCATAATGATGCAGAAAATGTGCAATGGGTAATGAGTGTGGGTGGTATCCTGGGGGTTTATGTTTGCCAAGGGTTTATATTTGCTTTGTCCTTTTGCGAGGAATGCCGTGCGCCAATTCTTCATGGCGAGATTGAACTATTAATGTAAATTAAAGGGTCAGGTGGTGGGGCTGATTTAGTGTTGTAATGTCATGTGAACGTGAAAGGTGAAACTTTTTAATTTACACAGTTTCTCATTAAAATGCCAATTATGCATTGTTGCTTGTAAAGCGATCAAACGTAAAACTATGTATATATTCCAATTGAATCGATTCAATTCATATAAAATCGATTATAATATTAAATGGAAAATGCGAATGTAAGTTCAATAGAAATAATTTTATTGAAATATTACAACAAAAGGAAGAGAAAGGCATGCAAACAACATAAAAGAGAACAATCTAATCAAATATATACTTACTACGTTCCTATAGAAAATTCTAGTGGGGTGTAGCAATCTAAAAAAAAAATTCAAATATTCACCGAAATAAAAAATAAAAATATGAATGTAATCTGTGTGTTTCTACTTTCTTCTGTTCAAGAATTCTAGGATATTAGTACCATATTCGAACAGATTTTAACACGGAATTATATTATAGAGTACATATTGTTAATCAGGAATAGTATCATTACTTCGGCAAGCTTTCGGTCACAAAAAGAGCCAAAGTTATTCGCTCGACGTTTTGACTTTCTAAGGAGTTTCTCTTTCTATTTCTTAAAAATGTGTTTGATTTCTAATATAAAAACCTCTATAAAACCCTGAAGTGTAATTTAAGTGGGAAGGAATAATAATATTTAAAAATTTTGTTACATTTTTCTATTCCCTTGTTTAGGGAATAGTACGTTGGATTCATTTGTATATCTCTGAAGAATGTGTACGTGGACGTAAAAAATATAGCACGCAACTTAACTTGTAAAGCAATACGCACTCGTGGAATTACACACTCGACGCTGCCTGTCTCGTGTGTAATCATTTCTGCTGTGCATAAAAAATTTAAAACTCTCTTTACGTAATAAACTATTATGTTATAGTATTACGGTGGAAAAAACTGAATTATTTCTTTTATTTAAATTTTAATTGGAATATCGTAGAACAAATATTGTGTGCAACACGAGCGTGAAGGGATTTTATAAGCTCGTGTGATTTATCGTGCTCGCTTTTTGGCTCACGCGGTAGACCTCATGCTCGCGTATAAAAATTTTCTTCACGTTTTTATCACCATTTCTTCCTTGTACGAAAAATAATAAAGTAACGAAAAGATGTTTTTTCCGTCCAGATATTCGTACCGTGAAATATACTATTATGATATAATAATGAAAAATAGAATTATCCGAGGTGTAAATTCTTGATTACTTTCACTACAATAACCGGAAAATAATAACGTTTAATCTTAGTGAATTGGTTTTTGAACAAATAGGAAGAATTTCAGTGGTTTTAAAAACGTAAAAAATGTTTTAGTTATAGTAGGAAACGCTGAACTGTATCGTGCGGTTCTTGTGGTGTAAAAGGTTTAATTAAAACTTGCTTTAGAATAATGACGACGGTAGAATTATATTACAATGCTAGATGGGTGTAATATATTTCAAAACCAAACCAATTATTATTCTTAAGTACATGCGTATACATTCCTAACAAAGAAAAATACCAAAGAAATTGCTTGAAGCTATTCTCTTTAGAGTCCAAAAGTTTTCATTTTAATTAAACCCCATCCGCTCTTTTCGTTTAAAAGTTATTTAAGTGGTATATTTATTAATAAGATAAAAATTGCATAATTAACGATGGCACAAATCGCAGTAATGCGACTAACGTCTTAATTAAAACAAGGAATGCTGTAATTAACTTTATAGATGTAGGTAGAAATATAAGCCTTTTATTGTACATACTCTTCTTAGATTCGGTGAATCTTATAGTGATACGAAATTGATTTTATGAAATGTATTCATCCTCACTTAAATTACATCTGGTTGGAATGTTATGCAATCATTTTTCCTTTCTGGAATTTTATTAGCCTCTTTATTGGGAATAATATTGAGAGGTAAGTATTGATATTTCCGAAGGACATATTAAAATTGGATAGAGAAGAGTTTCCCTGGTGGATATTGAAAAATGTAAACTAAATGATTTGAGTACACTGATTGAAAAAAATGAAACATAATCTTGATCTATAGTGACTTCCCTCTTCTCTTATTTGATGGCACGAATAATAAATTTTCCTACCAAATGAAACATATGAATTTATTACATATAACATATATAGACATTATAAGTTTATTATTACAGCTATAATTAATAATTGAGAAGCTAATGATCTTAGATCGATGGTTCCTACAAAAAACTCGTTGCTCCATACACAATAAGCAGTAATTAAACTATTTTTGGAAGACTATTAAAATTTTCACAACACGTTTTAATTTTAAAACAAACTTACAGAGATGACACCCTGGATCGTACACAATGTTTCGAATGGTTGTCGTCAGTCCATTATGATCCTCGACTACGAAGGTCTTCAGCTTCAAATTATGACCCCCACCGTCAGAGAGTCAGGCAGATTTCTTTGTGAAATACCACTTTCTTTTAGTTTTAGTTGATACAATATCAAGAACCTGAGATTAAATTCTAAAATTTTCATTTGCATTAAAAAAAGGAAAGATATTCAACCTTTGAATTCTAAATTTAAAATTCTGGTTCAAATAATTTATATTATTTATTTTCGTTGAGTGCCAATCAAAAAACCAATTGGTTTCAATATCCAATCAGCAATGGAGGTCACTTATATCTTGTTGAACTGCATGCCCATCCAATTGTAAAATATATATGCTACCTATATGCGGTAGAACCAATGCAATTTCAATAGTCTCCAAATTTATTCTCCTTTAATTCTTCTCTAATTATATTGGTAATTATTGTAGGTTTCGGAACTTTAAACATTAGTGAAGGGCGCCTATCCGTGCACTTATTTTGAATTATACGTTTCAACTGCATCACTAAATTTGTATTTTGCGTAATTTAGAAGGAATTCAAAAGTTGATTGCAAATTAAAATTGAGGGTAAAACAGTGAGTTTTCCTTCCATTAAATCATAAAATAAATGCATTCCAAATGAATAAATTCATTTACTAATTAATTTCGCATATTTCTGAGGCAGTAATTAAAATAATCTTGCATAAAATTACAACTCAATATTTTTTATCATGAAAAATAATCAAACAATGGTTTTTGAATAGGTTTTTCAAGAAAATTCTAATATAAATAAAAAATTATCTTTAACATTCCCATTCGAGTTGGTTGACAGAAAATCGGTAATGACCACTTTCCCTATCTTCAACAGGTGTGTACGATATTTCATACCGTGACATAAAAATTCTAATAAATATTCGAATTAATTATAAAAACTTGTTAATTAGTTTTATTGCAAAGAAATAATTTTAGTTATGTACATGTAATGTACCACGTTTGCAACAAAAGCTTCAATTTATCGCCTTATAAAACAATATACCTACATAATAATATTATTTTGTATTTTCTGATGAAATAAAGAACATATTGCTCATTAATTAAACAACATCTTCATAGCACAGAACCCTCATTAAAAGTTAATACAAAATGCATTCAAATTGCATAAGAAAGGAAAACTGGGGTTTTTTGAGTTATGACGTATTTAATGAGCGATATATAAGGAAATTGTAAAGAAATATAGCAAACAATATGTAACCCACAATTGTTCTTTTAATTGTAAAGATTGAGAATCTTTATTTTTAATTTAACATAACGACATTAGCAAGAAAAGTAATCTTTTGGTGAAAATTAACTTACCTAAATTGACCAACTAAATTTCTTTCATTTTGTGTAATGAGATTCTGAAGTTTACAGAACCAAGATTAACTTGGTGAGAAAATTGCTTTATTTAAATCTAACTTACACAATAGCAACAGAAGGATTTTTGCAAGTCTAATTTATTTTTGTTAAATTTGTTTTATTTTAAAGCGTTTCATTTCTCTTGCGATTATTTAAACTTTGCAATAAAGATTGATAAATGGGAAATGTCCGGAACTCCAACTTTTACCGCAATAAGTTTATAAGTTTTCACCTTATCTTAATTTCAATTTCTCTGAGATTCACCAACCAATTGTAACTATTTCTAATATTGTATTCTGAATTTTAATACATGCAAAGTTGCAATGCAAACACATATTGTCTTGATTTATGCAAGACAGAATTACAATGAAATCCCACATCCTGCTCTGATTTAGATAAAAATGAAAAAGAATTATGCGCATTTTATTTGCGAAAAAGTTTTCCCTTCTGGGTTTTTTTCCAATGAAATAATACAATTGAATTATAACATTTTTACATATGAAAACAAGTACGATGGCATTTTTTAAATGCAAATACGGATCTGTTGATAATTGAAAGGCAGTAAAAGTGTTAATTTTAATGGAAAAGAGGATGAGTGGTGTTTTGTTTTAAATTTAAAATAAAAGCCTATAAATTTTATGCAGCAACATGTTCTTCTACATATTATTGCAAAAATTTATCTGCATAGTTGCGGTAAGCTGATGAATGTTTTTCAAACAATTTATTTTTTACAATTCCGCTGTTCAAATAAATGGGCTGAAAATTGTTTAAAAACTAAATTATTATTTAATAAAAATTCATAAGTGGAAATTAATATTTTTTATCAATATTTTCTAGTCATTAGTCATAAACTTTAGTAATTTAACTCCATCCATTACAATAATACTTGTCAAATATTTGTTGAAAATTTAAATTATATGGAATTTATTTAATTAGCTTAATTTTGTTTCATTGAAATTGTATACTTATTCATAAACATGGTCAAATATATAGTATGTAATTTGATAATTAAAATATTCACTAATCACATAATATATATATATATATATATATATATATACAAAGAAAATTATTAATTATTTACCTTTAATAATTTAATTGTTATTTTATGAATTCAGGATTTTCCAGTAATGACCAACTAGTTTTGTTTATGTTACTGTAAATGTATTAAAACCGTCCACACAATTCTGCTTTGCAACTTCGGTTGCTCAATTGATTTGAGATATAACTGATTTGAAACTTTAATGTGGAAACCAGTTGTTTATTTCCACAGGTGGAGCAACTGACTGAATTTTGACAGAAATGAAGCCACAATACCGCAATATGCCTTGTGAAGAAAATGTAAACAGTAATGTAATGAGATTTATGACATTCTATTTTTGCTCTGTGAATATGAAAATTCAACTTTAGTTTAAAAGTTTTTTTGTACTTATTCTGAGAAGTTTTCTTAGAAAAATGAATTTCGCAACAAAAAGTCATTTGTAAAGATATATGAAAATTATTTGCATTTCATCTTTCTTTTGATCAGAAATCTAATTCAATCAGTTTCTACAAGGAAATTTGTGGAGATGACATTAAAGTAATGAGCATTAAAATACGATTAGTTAATTAATCGTAAGATGGGGAGAAGGAGTTTACAACTACGAACAATTAATTTAAATATTAAAAATTGAGGAGAATTGAAATATTCACTGAGAAACAAAAAAATTTAAAAATAGAGAAGCAGATCTTTTAAAAAAATAATTCGAATAATTTGTAAGCATGCATCTAGGGCTGCTTTCACATATGCGGTTTTAACTGCAAGTTCAAAACACGAGATGTCGCTGAACAGTCGAAAAAATCACGCGCATTAGAATATAGGCCAAAAATCACGCGCATTAGAATATAGGCCACCCTACATACTTTCCTTAAATAAAGTAAAGCATATAAACTACTTGCTTCATATTAAATTCTAATTTTATAATAATTTTCTTGAAATTTCTAAAGAAATTAATTTTAAACATGTTTATTTAATAGTAATTTATTGTTATGATAATTATATGACAACTCATTAAATAATGACAGAAGGAGTACTTCTGCGCTCGTGAATACTTTTGCGGCAAAACCGCAAATGTGTGAGCAGCCTTAAAAGTATTTGAAATTCTAAACTAATTTAATTTTTTTTACAAAATATGTAAAATATATACTCCTATTTACGTTCGATATATTGATTTCTTTGAATTTTACAGTATTTTTGCATCGTATATTAAGACCTTTCTACACTGAAGAACATTAGAAAACTCGCAAGTTTTTTCAAGTAAAGATATTAAAGAAAAGTTTTAATGGGTGGATTTATTACCCATGAAATAAATTTAAATATGTACTTTATTTTAATTTTTATATTATTATATTTTTCTGAAAATTGTTAGTAATATTATTGTTATAAGAATATACACATTTTTATATAGATCTGCTGATATCGTAAAAATGTACTCGTATTATCAAATTGTGTCGTTGAATTATTAGTGAAGCGCATACTATTTTATTAACAGAAATGAGGCTTCGCAATAACCAGACATTATATTAAACATAAAAATTTTATGAATATGCAGTTTTACAAACTTACAAAAGTTCGAACAATTTTCTTGATCGTAATATTCAAAAGCATTTAAGAAAACCTTGCTCGAACGAAAGGAATTTGATTTGCTAAAGTTTAGCATTTATATTAACCAAATTAACATAAGAACCAATACAAAGTAAAATTGGGTTTTAATTTAATCAAAATTGTTTTACAATATCACAAGCTTACAGACTCCACCATTCAATATTTAAATATGATCAGTTTAAAATATGCGGAAATAATGTGAGAATTTAAACATAAAATTAATTTAAATGTAGATTTCAGTACCAAGCTGAGACATCACAGGAACTTGAATTTACAGCATTATAGGAGTTTTATTGCCAATAAACTAGTGCGGTTTTGATATTTCAATAAAATTTAAATTACATTTTTATTAAAACGGTATAATATTCCATATCTAAAACTGTAGAAATCAACGCTTCTTATATTTTTCTAGACATAAAAATATTTTATTTTTATTCCAAAGTTGTGTTAAACTATTTTTCTTGATATAAATTATCTTCGTGCTCTTTATGTATAATAATATTAACAAAGTAGCAAGTGCTTAAGTTACGTGTTATTTTCATTTTAAAGAATATTTAGGATCAAATTTAAAACCCTAATATATTTTACTATTTATGAATTTGATTTGTGATACAATTAACTGTCATACGCTAATTTATATAGATGATATTAACCTCTTAAAAACGGTAAATCATAAGGAAGATTGTGATATTTCACAAAAAAAAAATGTTTAGATACATTTAGTATATCGTATATAATTAACTATTTAAGTGTTAATGTAAATAAATATTTCGAATGTTTTATAGCCGCTGTTACCAAGCAAATCTTTGCTACTATAAAACATGTCGAAAGCTATTAAATAAACAAGAGAAATTACAGTAAAATGAACATTTGAAATTCGCATAAATATATTATTGAATAAATTTCATAAATAAATGAACTTAATTCAATTCATAGTTGGATGTTTTTATTACATGCAATAAAAATTGCAGCAATTTCCAATCAATCTTCATTATTATTCATGTGTTTAAAAATAATGAAATAAATATGTAACTATTAAAATTCTTTAATAATACAAAAGTAATATTGATTTTTGACTAACTTTCGAATTAAATAAATTAATATTTTATATAGAAGAAATAAAATAATTTCTTTTTAGTTTCCCCACTTGGTACTAAGTTTAAAATGTCACAAAGTAACCTCCGAAGCCATTAACTATTTAAAACTTTTTTTTTCTATATAAAGTTTAATTGAAGATGCAAGGGCTATTCTTACAAATATATAAAATCCAAAACGGACGGAGAAAATTTAATCCGCAAATTTACTAAAAAGTTTAATATATCAAGTTATATTTGGCAATTTGAATTTTTTTGTTGACATTATAATTGAATTTATCTGGAACTTATTTTAGATTTCCTTCATAGTTTCTGTAATTCTGTAGAACCTGCTTTATGTTACAGTAAATTCTATTTAATATGAAAGGTCGAATGAGTGTATTACAATATTACATAAATAATTTCAAAATTAAATGAATTGTCCGGTCATATGTTTTAGTATAAATTAGTCGAAGCGCATACTTTAATTGTTGTAAATTCGCATAACATATTAATTTTGTAGTGTTTAACCGAAAATGTTCACATTCGTGACCTTGATGGTAAATGGGATTAAAAGCATTTGTGAGTAATTATTTCCTGTGAAAACTAATAATTAAAATAAATTATAGAAAGACGATAAACTATATGTGGTAAGAAGCTTTATTATAATTGTATTATGATTGTAACTAAAATTGCTAAAACATTCTAGGAGGTTGGAATTTGTCAAGCTTATGAAAAATAGAAACGAGATATAAATCGGTTAGATTTAGATTTTGAAGATATAAGTAAAATTAGGTAAATAAAAAATTAAAATTTCTACAGTAATTTAATTAGAATCATTGCTATGCCTAAATAAAACGCAACAAAAATGTTTTTGATTTTTGTTTTAAAAAATCATTTTCAAAACATCGGTTTATTTTCAAGAAATCGTAATAATTCTTTTTTATGGCATCATTTATACAAAATTTTCATGTGTTATATTTACACAAGAAAACTTTAAGGTAAGAAATGATTGAATATTTTCAAAATCGTTTGAAATTGCGTTTTGCATTTCAATTGCATTATTAAAAATATATTTTGTGATATTCGTGTATGCTGCATTTAACCAATGTTTGTATTTAATATAAATATATAATCGTATGAAGTTTTAATTCGAATTTCAATTATGAATTTCACAGGAATTTTATTATTAATTCAAAACAAAAACAGTATGTATTATTATTTCTACTAATATTTTTATTCTATTGTACTAAATCTAATATTTTTATTTGTATTATAAATTATTTCAGTGTTCAGTAATCTTTTTATCCTATTTTCCATTATCCTAACAATCGATTATATTTGCAAATGAATATACCATTGCAACAACGATAGGTAAAACCACATCAAAATCTATTATTTTCGTATTTACATAATATGCACACATACTTATTATGCCATTTCTTTTCTCTGAAAAGGTAAAATTTTCATGGTTTTATGTTTCAATTCAATTTTATACATCTTGTTTAAAAAATTTTCGATATTCACCATTGTTTTAATATTGACAAAATCGATATTGTGGCTTATGTTCCCAACATACTCCCTTTTATTTGCTTTTATTGTTAAATTCCCTTCTGCAATCTATCTGAATTTTCTATATTTAATGGCAATATTCATTCTTCTAAATATTGTTATAAATTTTCTAATTAAGAGTTTTTTTCTCCTTAAATTCTGAAACTTTTTTGGCTATCTTTTAGAAAGTATGTAAATTTTTAATAGTGCATACGTACAAAATACATGTATACGTTTCACTATAATCATCAGCATCTATTTACTTAATTCGCCTTAAACTAAGTGCATTGGTTTTAAATGGTTAAGTTTGATCGTGACAAAATCCGCGATTTTTTTATAATAAAACAGCTTCTTTCTTTTCTCTATAACAAAAATGATAACAATATTGTATTCGTAATCTTCATAATTTCGTACCAGAAATGTATTTGTGTTGGTTCACCTAATTTTCTTTGATGACGACATTTATGACATGCAATACATATCAGACCTATGTTTTCAGATTTTATTTTGGGTGAATAAATACAAACATCAGGTTAAAATGACATGACTGCTGATAAAATTGTAAGATGCGACCGGGAATTCCTTACGCAGATCATTTGAAGACAAAAGGGTACATTAGCATCGCCGACTATGAATCATTCTTCTTTTCCATTTCCGAAATGATTTTGTAGAATTCGGAGTTCAGATTTATGTTCAGTGAGCAGAAATACATCGGAAAACATGAATCTAGAATGCCTGCCTGGTAACTTTTTTACCCGAGGGGACACGAAATTTCTGAAACAACGAATTTCTTTGGCTGTTACTCCAAAATGTTTCCAAGATAATGCCTTCTGAACTCATATTCGCATTCAGTGACCCAAAATACGTCGGAAAACATGGGTCTTGTATGCCTACCAGAATTTTTTTCTCGGCTTTAGAAGGGCCGAATGCCACAATCATATATCATTCTGACCTCGTATTCGTATTTAGAGACTCAAAATACGTTGGAAAACGTGACCCTAGTATTTCGATTAGAGAATTTTTTTGTGGGTCTGTGTAGTTTTTTACAAAGAAGCCAGATATATCATTTGGCGATATATTATATTATATTGTCGCTACCATATACAACTATCGAATGTGAAAATTGACATTTCTTTAGTTGAGAGAGAGAAAAAATATACTTTGAAAAAGTCAACTATTGTCAGTTTATGTAGATATATTATGGTGGTAATGACATAAAATTTTAATATAAAATTGCGACATAGCGTACTATTTATTTTCGATAACTATCTAACTTTACAGAACATATTCAATAATCAAAAGGCCAATTAATGTCACGTGCGAAAATAGTTTAATTGTGCGGAGAAAATATATTAATATAAAGTAAAAAATGTTTGTTTCATTTTTATTTAAAAACATTGATTTCCTTCGCGAACTGCATATATAAGTTTGCGGACTACATACGGCCCGCGGGCCGTTAGTTGGACAACGCTGCTCCAGATTCATAGTAGTTCGAACAGACAAACAAAAACGATTTTAAAATTTCTTTTAAGAAATCAAAATTTAAAAATTGGGCGCTTAGATTATTTAAAAAAAGCTCAAGATAAAAACGTAAATTGATATTGGATCAATTTTTAAGTAATTAATAAAAAATTAATTTACTAATAAAAAATAGTTATTACTAAAGAATTTAAAATATTTTTTATATAAGAAAAATTAACATTTTATAAATGAAAATTTTTATATTAATAGACTAATTATGGTAAGTACATAATTTAAAATTTAATGATATTTCCAGGAAGATAAGAATTTTAAAGTGAATATTTGTTAAATACATTTATTTTTTAAGGTAACAATATGTAAGCTAATGAAAATAACTGTACGTGAAATGTGTCTAAGAAACCTGTTAATGTAAATCAGTTTTGTTAATTTTGTTTATTTAAATTCGTTTTATAAAACAGATCCATAACATTCACCTTAACACTTTGCAGGTACAAATTCATTGCATTCAACTTTTCAATTTACGTAAGTTAATTCAAAATTATGATATATATTTTTATTTTAAAACAAAATACAACAAACTTTCATTTTTTAAATTTATGTTTGTTTAATTTATACAAATTTGATTTATATGTTTTTTCCTGCAAATTACACCAAAAATAAACTTACTTATTTTAGGAAATTTGCATTCTGCCTCATAAATTTCTGGTCCCTCTCAATTTAAAAAAAAATGGAATGTAACCATCCACGAAGTCCACTTAATTAACGGAAAGACTGTTTGTTTTTTAATGAGGGAAAATATAAGCGCTCCGAAAGTTGGGAAAACCGCAAGAGTATATGGAAAACGCGCACAATTTTCAGTGAGGCGTATTGCTTCTGATGCTGAAGGGACGCGCGCGTACACTGAAATCGGTGTCTGAAATACTCCAACAGGAACAGCGGTGTGTGGGTTGGATGATGGAATAGACTGCGTGCCGCGCACTGACACTGTATTATATAGTCTAAAACTACTTCCTGAACACCCCTTCGGGGAATATCAAAATAAAAATAATTGAATCAAGCACAAACTGCGTTTTTGCGCGAAGGATTCCTGGCCTAGTAAATAAAATGTACATTTATTATTAATGTTGAGATTATGTATTTACAAGCTGAATATGTGCAAAAGTCACATTCTGCATTATTTACAAAATTGAGAAAGCAGCGCTATCTTGTTATCTAGGTTGAACTATAAACTGATATATGTAAATGCGTCGAAAATAATTTTATTTCTTTTATTTTTATTTAATTTAAAAAAGCTACGAAGTAGTTTAAGTTTATCATAAGGATTCTAAACAAGGATGGGGCTTTTTTAATGGGCAAGTTCTGGAGCTCCCGCTTAGATAGCAATCATTTAATTTTTTTTTTTTTGTATAGGGAACATCAACAGCTAAGATCATCAGTTTAAAATTATTCTGCTCGCTACATTTCGGTATCAAATACAAAAGCTCAATGATAAAAAATGCTAGTCATAGTTTTTCAGTTAAATATAAAACACTCTCGTTCAGATTGTTTACAGTTTTTTTATCGTTGTCCGAATAACTCAAAGAACAGGTTTAATGTTTTGAATTAAGCTGTATTATTAAATATGTTAATTTGACAAAAAGTAACACTTTGAACGTTAGTAATGAAGGGAAACTACCGCGAACTTCTTTCTTACTACTTTTATTAATTTTTTAATCTAAATGTAGTTTGTGATCAAATTAAGGAGTTTTTGTTCAGGCAGTAAGTGCAGTGAATTAAAGGAAGTTTTATAACAAACTTATGTATAAAAAGCAGGTCTATTACTGAAGTATTCAATGTATCAAGATTTTGTATAAATATTTTTCCTTCTGTTTGAGAAAAAATAATTTTATTTGCATTCCTTCATGCATTAGAAAAAACTAATTGATAGATGCTCAGATCAAAATTGTGTTGTATTTCAAAAACGACTAGCAATTAGAAATTGGCTAGATTTACATTTTGTTTGCAAAAATAAAATTTTAATATTTCTATAATTATATTCATATTGATGAGAAATAGTTTTATTTAAGTCAAATATTTAAGCTTTAAGTTTAGTTTATATACAAAAAGGTGCGAAGGAACAAAGAAAAAAAAAGAAAACCAAAAATTTATCTCCAGGCTACGTTAAGATTAATGACACTAACTCTTATATTGCTCTTTCTAAAATAGTCAGATACTTGAAAGCCTTTTTTAATTACAGGTTCGCTTGAATAGATCACATCAGGGAAAGAAGAGGAATCGCTTTATGGGATTCGACCCGAATGCATCACCTACTGAGAGTGGAAAGCAGCCTTGGCATCAGTAAACGAAAAATTGTCCTGGCAGTACCCCACAATCGTGTAGGCAGGAACTCTGAGCCAATAGTTCGCCAGCAAAAGAAACGTCAAGAACAAAGAAGTTCAAAGAAGAGTGATGACGCTGATCACATAAGTAGTAATTGAAGAAAAATATATAATGTTTTAATTATTAAAATTAAAGAGTATTAAATACCTACAATAATTGTAAAACTACTGGCCTAATATCCAGCAACAACGACGGATGTTGCTGTTTCCCTGAATGTACATGTTGATCAACAACTTAATTTACGACTGTAATAAAATAGGATTGATATTTCGTTAGAAGAGTGGACCAGGAACGTAAGAGTGCACAAGATTTTGATGAAATTTTAAACAGACTTTCGTATTTCTTTAGAACTCGCAGTAAATGTATTATATGTTTAAATTTGTACAATTAATGTAAAAGATGTATATCAATCCATAGAAAAATTGATAATCTATTAGTTTCAGTATTCGCTCCTTATAACTCTGATAAAGCTCTCATTGAATAAAAGTAAAACGTTTTCTTAAAATTATTTTTTATGTCAAGTCTTTCTTGTCGTAATCCTCCACAATAATTATTGAATGCAAGGATAAGTAAAATTAACTAAATAAAACTTAATTTAACACAAATATTTTGTCATCTTTTGTAAATATTTTTCTGATAAAATAAGTCTTAAATTCAAACAAAATTGAGCGCACGTATTGTAACTTTCAGAGAAATAAAATCTATCACGTACCGATTCAAGGAAAAATATGTACCCTAAGATTTATTTATTTTTGTAATATACGATATTATATTTTAATGTTTCTATTTTGACATTTGAATTATACTTACCGTACTCTGCAACGTAACTTTATTTTAATCCTCTTATTTTTAAATGAAATGAACTGTGAAAATATGTTAGGACACAGTTATAATGTAATGCAGAACTTTTTAAAATAAAAATCTGAAACTGATGTTCATCCCGGGAGATGCAAACTATTCATCTTTATTCATCACAACTTTAAAAAAAATGATGCATTAATTAACATGTTAAAAAAGAGCGTACATCGAACATTTGCATTTAAAATATGTATTCCGATTATGTGTAACGCCATAAATATAAAAATAACAAAATGAATAAATAATAAAAGCTTACAAAACCAATATTGAATATATTTTACTTGGTAAAGGTTAAAATTTTAATATTTTTTGTTATTATAAAGTAGAGATATTTTAATATAAAAGTTGCGGAAAGGGCAAGAGAAAAATTGCGCACATATGAATATATTTCAAATTTCGACGGAAACAAACGTGATGGAAATGCAACATTCACGAGGAAATAGTTCGTCCCCGATCAACATCATAACATTTTCTATTGCAAATATCTTGGTTAATTTTCAAGATAAATGAATAAAACAAAAAGCGTTATTCTCCAAATCAAAAATACTTTCTATAAATAGAAAAAATCACTATGCTATTATTTAAAAAATAAATACTGATGTCACCTTCCGCAAAACTTTAAGTACGATTTTTACGAAAATACTTTGCGATCTTCATTTCATGATCTGTAAACTGTAAACCAAATTAGAGCACAATCGACTGAAACGTTTAGATGCTATTGTGTTCACAAGACCACACATGCATGCATACATACACATACACACACGCACACTCACAGACGTCATCGCTAAAATATTGACAATGTATTGAGAGAATTTCAAAATGCTAAAATTAATCAATATCTGGAAGTCGATTTTTATCACGTTTTCAGACATTTATTAATTTGCGTATATATCTAATTATCTCAATATAAAGCTCGGAAATTTTAAGTAAAACTGAGTAATTATTATTTTTTAAAAGATAAATAAAGTGTGGAAATTTTGTAGGTATGTACATATGTATGGGGTAAAGTAGAAATTTTAATGGAAATACTTCTGTGTATTTAAACCCGAATAACGTGAACATTTGAAGTGATGAAAGCAGATTATTCTGCATTCACTTGTTTTTATGAATACTTAATAAATGTTGACCTACATCTTTCTGCCGTAATATATTTTATTTCAAAATTACCTATTTTATATTTTTAGGATTTGAAAAATTTCTCATCATCTGACAATACTGTTTTTCGACTTAAAACTTACAAGTTTCAGTAACACAGAAATTACAACACCAAGAATGCGTAAAAATATTTTGACGAAACTTGACCGAAATGTAAATAGAAAACTCAGTTCTCGAAACCGTCTTCGAACCAGTTGTTTACTAGATCTGGCTTTCAGCGCTCGAACATCTCTCCTGACTATTCCATCCCATTGCAATGGAAAAGTTTCTATCCGGAAAGAGTCTTCATCTGATACGGTCGCTTCATATCTTTAAAAGATGTTCTTTCACCACGTCTGTCACTTGCAGATGACCCCGATTATCAGGGAATGACAACTAGTCTCCTGTCATCTGTAACCGGTATACGGACAAACTTGCCTCCGTTGCTACCATAAGCTCCAAGGGAGACAGATTTAATAATATTTAGCTTATAGTGCTCAGAGTACTGAAACAAGCCAGCCTCTTGAAGAAACGTAGCAAGGATTTGGCCCTGGCCCGTCTTTGTCTGTTTTTTAGCCACAACACCACCGCACCATAAAAAACCATGGGCCTTACTACTATAAGAGATACGAGTAATGTAGTATGTAGGGTTTTAGATCCCACATCATTCCTACAGCTCCACAGATTATATAGAAATGTTAAAATTTAAAAAAATTGGTTTTATCCTGAATCTTTGTTGTTGTGAGCTATTTTATTTATTTGGTAAGCAATAATTTGTACAAATATATATTTTTCATTAACTATAGTCATAAGTAATTATTAACCAATTTTTTCTCATATTGGAAATTGAAACATTCAACTAATAATACATTGAAATTCCACCAATTTTATTTGGTTTCATGTATTTTGATCAAAGCGATGTTGACGTTAATCCACTTCCATTTTACGGAGATTAATTCAAATTATTTATGTTAATTCTAAAAGAGCTGAGCTTATTGATTATCAAACAGTTCTAATTAAAACTGGTTTGTGAACCGTCAATCATGTAACATCTTCATCTTATACAATCTCTCATGAATTATTATAGTCTGGACTAGTCACTTCCACCTCGTTCAGTATTAAAATGGAAGTAAAATGATGCTAACGGGAACATTTGCATAACACTAGTTACAAGTGTCCATTTTATATTGACAGTTTCTTTAGGTACCTTTATGTAATTGAACACACAAAGCAGGGTTGTTATGCATTTGACGTGTTTACAAATTGTTATTACATCGAACAAGATATAAAGAGTGGCTACAATAAACAAATCAGCCAGATCGGTAAACATCTTTTGCTACCAATAGAAGTTTATTTATTGTGGATTACATTGCAGTATCAGGAGATTTAGATGGTAAACAATCTGACAAGGGTTGGGAATTTGAGTATTCAACTATAAATGGGACGACCCAATTACCACTAATTAGTAGTACATAACTTAATGAACAATTAATTACAATTGTCATTAAGTCGTGAAATTTGTATAGAACTAAATCTTTTCAATTTCCCTCTTTTCAGTCTCAACTATTATTCGAATTTGTGTATGTAACGCCTCGATTTTATCCAGCATATATAAATGCTTGTTGTAACATTTATTCTTTGGATGTTTCTGCTGCTCTAATTTTTTAGTTTAACTATGTGTGTTAATTATTTCCGCTGTTTGGGTATATGTGAGCACAGACATCCACGTATTATACATACTAAAGAAAATTTTTTTCTTATAATTGAATTTTATTAAATAATCTTGATTTCAGTTTATCTAATTTCTTTGAATATCGGATTTAATTTTAGAAAGAAATTGAATTTTAAATTTATTTTAATCTTTTATTTGTTGTTTAAATAAATGTACAAACAAAACTATATACGAGTTCTGTAATTGATGTTGTTTTTTGTAATTAACAATTCATTTTATTCAATTTATTACAAAATTAAATCCTTTAATACTCTTTAGATTGATGGCGTAAATACGTTTAATTTTTCAGGTGGCAAATTTTCCAATTGAATGCTATTCAAATTCCAGTTGCGGAAATTTAATAATTCACCTTCGGTTTGATTAGAAAACGATAGCACTGATGTTTGTTTGATTGTTTCTACCCCTCAAATTTAATTAAATCGCCTTATAATGTTACCAATTAAATCTTAGGGTTCAAGATCATCTTACAATGTTATGTTTTAGAATAAGACGTTAATTAAAATTTGATTTAAGTAGCAAAATATGGGGATGCAGTAAATTAAAAGCTTATATAGAAAAATCTGTTTATTTAACATTCAACAGGCGAGAGAGCAGTAAGCGTTTGATGCTATTTAAAAATAATTAGATGATAAAAGCAGCGTGTTAAATTTTGGGGTGCGATATTACTCAATTCGGGGGAGGTTTGTAAAAAAGATTTCAATGCGGATCACGTTTTGTCTTTATCCTGGTTGTCGTCATTGTTAATCTTAAAAGCTTACGAGTTTGCCGAACAAATATAAAGTAAGTTGCACATATTCTTTTAATTAAATCTTTAAATTTTCCATTTCATATTGAAAGGTGGATTTGCATTGCTTACATCAAACACTGTTGGGAATTGATTCCAAATATAAGAGCGACGTTTGGAAATTCCTTCGCAAATCTCTGTTCTCGCATCCCTCCTTATAACATTCGCACGAGAACTTGTTTTTTCTCGTTTATTTGTTCAAGTAAATGTTGCTAGGAGAGTGTGCGTCTACATCAAAATTACATTTATCTACGAGACGGAGTCTAACTTCATAATTATTAGGATCCTATTTTTTGTAGTGTTTATGGATTGGAAACTAATGAACTTAATTTGTCGTTCGCAAACATGTAGCTATAAAATTTTATTGTTATTACATAATGGAGATTAGATATTATTTCAAATTTATTGATATCACTACATGGATTAGTTTGCTACATTTAAACCAATAAAGCAAGGACAGCGAATATCCTTAGTAGCATTTTTACATTTTTTATTAAAATATTTAAGAGATTAAGTTTGCATGCTTTTATTAAAACTTTCTTGGAAAATCTTTGATTTTAAAGCCTCACATATTATACTTAAAACATAATTAAATTTTCATATTATAAGAATATGTTGCACGAGTTTAGGATATTTTTAGTGATTTTTCCTTATATGAGAATCGTTTGTGTAATTGCTTTTCGCATCTGAATTTTTTCAAGGGAAAAAATTTAATCTACTAGAGATTTATGGTTTTTTTCATAAAATTTCTGAAGTAAAGGAGATGAATCGAAAGCTATTCATATTTTGATTTACGTTCATTAGGATTAACAAATTAAAATTTGGTGCTGCTAATCTAATGAACACCACTTAGTTCAGGGATGTTTGGTTGAATACATTGCACTTTTTGATGTCTACATTTATTGCATAACATAATTCATATTGTAACATATTCTTTTTTTCTCATTTAATAATTTTTGACCCTTATCACTCTCAATTATGGGATATTAAAATCGAGGAAAACTTAGAATGAAGATATAAACTCTTTATGTGAATGTAAAATAGATGTTAATTAATGTAGTGTTTAAGTATGTGCGACTATAATAAAGTTGTGCAGTTATCAAGTTATTAATTTATGGAAATGAATAAAAATATTTCTCATTGCTTCAAATATTTCTTGCCTAATCTGCTATTTGAAAATCTGTCAATACCATAAGAGGATCATAAACAATCCATTCTTTCCTTAATATTTCTGAATATATAAATCGTATAATATTCAATAAACTGAATTATTTATTGTGAAAAGGAAATATACCGGAAAATTTTCCCTTCTAAATCCATCAAAAACTATCTTTCAAACAAAATTCACAAATCTTTAATCATCTACAATTCTCACAACGTGCAAGACAAACTTAATATCAGTTTATTAAAGGGAAAGTTCGGAATTTTCGTTTTTTTTTCTACAAAAAAAGGTGATGTCCGTTTAATGGATTTATTAGATTTTCCTTTTTTTGGGATAGAAATAGATATTGTTAGATGAAGCAAAATAGAAATGAAAAGGAATGTGTATGAAAGGCTCCAATGTATAGGAACGATATAGCTGAAACAAATTATTTGTAAACGTTGCGCTTCGAACATTTCTAAGATGAATTGCTTAATTATTTTCAGCTTTGAGAATTTATTTTCAACAGAAAGTTTGATCAAAAGGATTCATAAGTTTAATAAATAGCAATTAGAGCTGAAAATAAAATATGTCAATTAATAAAACGGATACAAATACTTGAAACAATTCTCAGTATTACAAAAGGAAAGTGAAATAATAATTTTCTGAGATTGGTAAATGCACTTTTCAAGAGAAAGACGTAGGAATCATTAGGTACTAACCTTTTATGCTTGAGATAGTTAATAATTTAAACATTAAGTTCCTATTATATCATTTGCACTAAAAATTCAAATTAACTACTGTAAATTAGAATTAGTTTTTAAAAACAACTATCACCACTTGGGCCTAAAATTTTGAGGAGATATACTTTGATTTTCCACATCAATGTGGTTATTTAAGTTTGTCATCCAATTGATTAGACTTGAGATTACCATCATTAAACAATTATATTACTGTAACTGTTTGTTGTTACTTTCTTTTTATTTGTTTAGTTAAAGATCAATTTCCTTCGTAACAAATTAATAAACGTGAAATATTAAGTAATCTTAAAAAAACATCTTTTCTATTATCATTGGATTTTTTTAATAATATTTACAAAGATATTTACCAAATACACTCCATAATATTTGTGGATTTAAAATGCCCTTATTATAGATTAAACTCCCCTTTGTGTAAGCAATCCTCTAATAAATTCATGGTCCCTTTATACTACTTAATCTTCTTCTTCGTGTTGTCTTCCAATTAAATGCATGTTTAAGTAAATTTATAGCAGGAATTTTAATTTGTTCCATTAGCATTTTTTATTATATATATTTTTTTAATCTGCAAATATCAGCCTCAAGCAAATTAATTAAGGGAGAGGAGATGATCACTTTGAAGGAAACGTGTCACGTGCAGAACTTCGGCAAGTGTTGAATTGAAAAAGTAGAAAAAATTAATTAAATAAATTTCTGTGATTGTATAGCGTTATAATTTTGAGTGTAAAGTGGGTTTCAATTTAATTAATTTATAAATTAATTTCTGAAGTGTACTTATTTCTGTTTGAAGATTTAAGCAATTGAATTAAATGGTTGTATTTATTGGCACCAAATTTATAAAAGCCACTTTAGAATTCTATTAATAATTAAATCTCCAATCTATAAATAACACCGGCTTACAAAAAAAGGTCAGACCTCGAATCTATATGAGTAATTTAGCAGACTTTGTCGATTGTCCTCATATTTGTCATATTTATTCATAATGTATAGATTCATCAAATCCCACAGTTTTACATATTTTGAGCCCAATCTGTGTCCATGAAATACGTCTTAGTAAACCTATACTTTTTAGCCATTTTTCATCTTCTGCTCTTCGATGATTTCCTAAAGGCGTACATTTTTGTCGCATGCTTTGTCTAAAATTGAACGAGGAATTCCAAAATTCTAGCGATCTTTATATATTTTGACTTTCTGAATTCGATTCCATAATCAGAATTTAATTTTAATTCTGAATTTTCTTTAATTTTTGAAAGGTGTGAAATACTCTGTCTTACGGGAATTGATTAAAAATTAAACAT
This sequence comes from Coproporus ventriculus, assembly GCA_027574865.2. Lineage (NCBI taxonomy): Eukaryota > Metazoa > Arthropoda > Insecta > Coleoptera > Staphylinidae > Coproporus > Coproporus ventriculus. The sequence continues at coordinate 38,872 of JAODAH020024799.1, forward strand.
AGAACTTGATGGGTCTGATTTCTGGAATAAACAATTGTCTTTTTGTGTAACAGTGTAATTATTATTTGGCTTTGTATTAAAGGAATTTAAATTATTAAAACATTGGAAATGTGGTGTTACAAGAAGATAATGAAAATTAGTTTTAGGTAAGTAACACCTAGATTAGTTTTAAGTTTCTGTAGATGGCTTTCAACGTACACATTTCTTTAATTTAAACTACATATTTATGCTTTTAGATAGCGCTCGTGATTTAGAAAAAATCGAGCGGAGCGCTCGTATTCTAAACTTCTACGCGTCCCCAAATTTTTGCAATATACAATTCGTGGTATAAAATTCTATTATACCATGAATTGAAGAACGCAACAATTTAAGGCATGTGCGCTAGTTTATAAAAATAATTAATTAAAAATTCATTTTTTTGTTAATTTCAACATAAAAGCGGGGTGCTATAATAAGGCTGTTACGAAACCCATTCGATTATATTAATGAGTATGTTTGATTGCAAAGTAGAAAAATATATTTTATGTTTTATTAGCAATTTATACACTATATTATAGGACTGCCAATATAAATATGCTTTCCTATCGGAAAGATGATTTAGGTGGCAGGCTTTGGAGTCTCGTGTCGCTGATACAAACAACCCCGTGAGGCAACATATGTATTTTCCTGGCCATGATGTGTTTGATAAATTGAAAATTACAGATGATCGTGAACGTTAAAAAGAGGTTGTAAAATTGCTTTTGAGGAAATGGTTGTACCATATGTTATAAATGTACTGAGAGGTGTAGGTGAAGGCTTTACTATATAATTTTAAAATGCATTTCATTTTTTTAAATAAAATAATGAAATAATATTTCCCGATTGAAAATGTTCTTTTTTGATTATCTAAAACTTAAATAATTGAAATAATAAACTTCGTATAAAATTAATCACCAATGGATACAATGTTAAGATCAATATTTTCAGCTTATTTATCTTAGCTTGAGAAGTTTCACCACAAAGAAAAAAGTGCAGAAATTAAATTAACATGATTGTTGTCTTGCCTAAATCAATTCAACTTCTTTAAAATAATTATTTAATCTATAAGGGAAGCAGTTTGAATTTTTAAGTTAAATAGAAGTGCTTTCTAATGTTTTCTCCGAACTTTCATTTTGATTCAACTCTCTATCCTTCGCCTAAAACTGTGAGTAATTGATAGAAGAACAATAATAAAACATGATTTTTATAGGGTTCTTTTTACAAGCAGAATTGCATAGAAAGTAAATTGATAAGATTTATTTTGTACAAATGAGAAGTTATTTAATAACATTGTTTCATTTTTTAAGTAAAAAAATAATAAAAGAGATTGTATAAAAATAAAAAAAAATAATTTTATTATGAGTATGGTAGCCACCAGAACATCTTCACAGTTAATGTTACAAATAAAAATTGCGCCAATTTCACTTTCGTTTCCACCATCATTAATTAATGTAAGATGGTTTTACGAATAAAAAAGGGCAAAAAGAAATAAAGTGGTAGCTCAGGTTTCCTTATGAATTTTATCTTCGCTTTCCATCAAAAGTTCAAAAGAAAATTTCATCAATAATTTATTAGTTTCATTTCAGTATGGTTTGGGTTTTTTTATAGAGAATTTAAAATGAATTAATTCGAATTTATAAAATAAAATTGACGCGGAAAGAGAATAACAATAAGATGTAGTAGAAGTGTCGCATTAAGTAATAAAATCAGCATGAAATAAGTTTTTTTATTTAAAAATCTCGCGAATGCTTTAAAGTGCTGAAAAAGTTTAATATTGCACGTATTAGGAAATTTTCTAGAATTTCATTTCGAGGAGGATCAAATCCTCACGACCTTTCAGTGCAGCAAGCTTGGTATGAAATTATTTGTTGTGTTCCTGAAAGGACTTAAAGCAATATTTTACGTTTAAAACATTATTATTAGAGATTGTAATATCTTAATTTATTTTTAGAAACTATATCCACAAACAAAAGAAATTTTTTCCATTCAGACCAAAAATATTACAAATATTTATAATTCTCAATAACATTATTAAAACTAATAATATCAAACTTTTATTTTCATGAACTGAGTTTAAAGCCATTTAATTAATAATAAATTCTTGATATTGATACATTATTACAAAAACACATTTCCCAAATTTAATATTCAATAAAGGTTAATAGTTTATGCAAATACAAGACACAAAAAATAGTAATTTCTTTGATTTTATATAAATAATAATAAATAATAACTTTCAACGAGTTGTTTACTAAAGTATGTGTAAATACTTTCTTGCTTTATGTTTTGGAAAAGTAAACTAACCAGAAGCAGTACACAATTCACGTAAAAATTTTTAGTAAAATAAAAAGACTATTTTACTTGTGAAGTTTGCAAATTACACGAGAATAAGTCATTTAAAAGTTTAACAATGTCTCTTGACATATGCTACATTACACATCAGAGACAAAATTAGAGGAAATTTCGAGTAATTATTTTCATATAAAATGGATGATTAGAAGGTTCAAAAGTTTTCGGTATATTCAGTGTTTCCTAAATCCTGCCATTTTGTGTCTGGTCAATATGATATGCATACAATTGCAATCAGCTAGTCTCATGAGTAATATTTGTCTTATTCGTAGTATGCTTATTGCATATTTATCATTTGTCATAACTAGTAATGCAGCAATATCTCTAGAGGTGCATATGATTTGAATTTGTTTTTTTTGTATAATATATTATTCTATATCCTCCAGCAAAATACGAAAAGGAACAAATTTTATCGATGACCCCATTTATTCGATGTCATAACTTCTCTTATCTGGTTCATACATTACATTCTCTTACAAGAAAAACCTTGTTTATTAGGGTATTTGTCTCCAAATAAAGTAAGAACTTCAACATGAATTCACCATTAGACTTTAATTAACTGTTTGTAACGTTTGTACAGGAGAAGGGTTGCGCACTAAAATTAAGGATGTCTAACAGTGGTTTGGTTAAAATTGACACAAAAAGGACTGACCGACCAACAAGGCCCAGGATATGTGCATGTATGTTATCGTATGAAAACAGTCCTCCAACTGAAGGATTTAATGGGATTTTATTGAAAATCAACCTGCGAGAAATTCGATTCTGTCACACGACATTGTTGTATTTTACATTGGATTAATTTTCCAAACCCAACCCCCCTACGCACGTCAATTTAATTTTCAACAGAACTGCATGCAAATGTTAATTAATTGATTGAGAGAGACAATGTTTTACAATAACATTGATAATTTGCGAATTTAAATTGAAAAATATAAATATAATGCAAAAACAATATCGTGTAGGTATAAACAAAAAAAACTTCTTGTACGTGAATTTGTTGCTTTTGTTTTTTTTTATATTGTTTTTTATTTTCTAAAATGTATAATTACCATTCAATCTATAAATAGTTGCATTAAAATGATCAATTTTAATAAGTCATTTCAAATCATTGAAATAGTAACTCTTCTATTTAAAATATGTCTATTCGACCAATGTCAATACAATCAAACAAAGCAAGGAATGCAAATAAGATGAATGTATTTAATTGTCTTTATTCGCCTCATTAGTCGATATCGGTATTATTATTGTATATCTGTAGCTTGAAATCACAAGAATTTCAATGTGGAATTACTTAAAAAACGCGCTAATTAAAATGTAGAATTCTTTATTCTTAGCTTAGTAAAAGTAACTTGATAAAGGATTATTCCGCGCCAAGAATCGCAAGTCTTTGTTTACTTATTTTTTGCACCGGAGTAATAATTATTACAGCTTATTGTATTAATATATGTTGCGATGTAAATTCAAAATGTTTAAACTAATTAGTTACGAGTTTCGTGCTACCCAATTAAATGTCCTTGTTAATGTACTACTAGTAAAAGTAACTACTTATGCCACAAAATGTACCCTATTTTTAATTTTATAATATAATTAAAAAAATATATGATGTCTAATTATAAAGAGCTAAAAATTAGAAAATATAGCACACGAGACAAAAAATTATTACCATCTTAATTTTAATGTAAAAATTTTATATATTTTTTTATGTATAATTCTAAAACTATTTTTGTGCAAGCAGTTTTGTTCCTAACTAATTTTTTTAATAAAAAATTACATGTTCCAGAGGTGTTCCGTTAGATTTAATAACTTTTCACACTATCAACCTTTATTGCAATAAAATAATGCTACAACTTGTTTAGGCCGCATTGAGTAATCATATCTGTTTTCTCTACTATATAGTTTAGCATTTCCATCTTTAGTATAAAAGATGATCCAGGAAAATTCTAAATATCTATGGAACTATCAGTGACACCTATTATATGGAAACTGAATTCAAAATCACACAAAAATCTATAACTTCAATTTGAATGTGATTATTCTAATCCAGGTTAAATGTTCATTAAAAAATTTCTAATTGCGCACTTAAATTTAGTAATTATTATTATTAAATTATTAGTTTCAATGTATTATTATTATTTTATAACGGAATTGATAATATACAAAAGAACTCTTTGGATGTGATATATGTATATAAAGAAATCTGCAAAAATATTGATTGGTGCGTTATGATAACTCTAGCGACATCTTGTTTTCAAGGTATATTTTGGGAAAACTTTAAATATTTAAAACAATATAAATTTTGTAGTTTCTTTCATTAGACATTAAAAATTTAAAATTTCTTAAAATTATACTTTAAACATTTGAAATGTAAGATTATATTAATGACTTTTGTGTTTAGTAATGTCAGCATTGATAATTTGTTATTACTCTTGAAAAACATCTCCCATCTCCCCTTGTTGATAAATATCCAAATTCATCCATTTAAAAGCATTAACCCAAACAAGGGTTTTTGTGTCAATCAATTAATTCCCATTTCCCCCAAGATCGATTATTCATGCTAATGTATCCTGCATTATAAAGCCTAATGGATTTAAAGAGTTTTTTGTACTTCCACATCTCAAAATCGCCTTGTAATTTATTATACATTTATAATTTAAACAAGTGAAAGTAAATAATAATTCGGTCTTGTAAAAATGGTGAATGCGCCAGGCACGTACAAAACGTCCCCAAGTTTCTTCGTCATAAATCATATTGAAGTGGGGTTGCTTTATCTAAATTTTGTTGAATTATCTATGAATCTCAACATCTTGTGCCCATTAGTGTCATTAAATAAAAAACAATTATAACACACAATATTTTTCTTGTGTACATAAAAAATAATCAGATAGAAAGCTTTAAATAAAATACAAGTAAATTTTTTTATTCTTAGGTACTATTTGACTACTCATGAGATTTCCTAGGGACGTCTATAGAAAGCGAATATAATTTCATGCAAAGCTTTATTGAAACGTCAACTATTTATCCATATACTTTCCTCGAAAATTAAAATATAATAAAAGTTTTTGTAATACATACAAGATTTAGAATGGAAGAAAATGCCATAGACCATTTTTTCTATTAAATAAGTTAGAGGACTATGATATTAGAGGCATTGCAAAAGAATGCTTTTCCTCTTATTTAAGTAATAGATAATATTACATAAAACTAAAGCAAAATAAATCAAAGTGTCTATCTATATATAGAAGGGTTCCTAAAGGATCTGTTTGAGGACCTCAGTTACTCATATTGGTTGTAAATAATATCAGTTTATATATATATATTTTTTTGCTGTCGATATTAGTCTTATTGTGGAATAAAAATAAAATTCGAAGAACGTAAAATGCTTCCAAATAGCTGACGCAAAAAGTAATTAAGCATCACATTTATTAAATCCACAATATGAATTAGGCACAATCGATGAAACAGATAAAATAATACACATAGAAGAAAAAGGAACAAGAATGAATGTAAAAGAAACCTTGAAAATTTACAAAGAAATAATGCAATTAACACATAAATGAACACAATATCCGGCGCCATTTTTGCGCCGATAAAACGGATATATAATGATGCCGAAAGGCGAAATATATAATGAATAATCAATCAAATTGTAATATCATATTTTAACAATTTTTTATTTAGAACTCAAGACTTTATTTATTTAAATCAAGTTATTTCACAAATCAATACATACAAAAGTTTAATTTATGTATTTGTTAGGTATATATAATTTTTAATATGTACATACTTTGAAACCCTAAATTAGATTTGAATTTGCAGAAGAAAACTTTTATTTTTCCACTATTACATGTTTTATTTAAAATAAAAAAATGTAAAAAGTTTTTAAAGAATTTAGAAGATTTATGTGACTGTAATTTAAATAATGTTCATCCCCCGAAAATTTTTACTTCTCTTAAAATATTCTGTAAATATAATTTTATTGTTACCCTGAAAATTTCAAGGGGTGAGTTTATTAAATTGCAAAGAATTTATATATTTCTTTGTGGATTGTATGTAATCCCCTAGCAGTTTTTGTAAGAAAACGAGAAATTAATCCAATTACAATTGTGGAGTAAACGACTTCGGGGCGAGATTAAGTTAAAAAATTCTACACGAACATTGCCCTTTACACCCACTAATTGCACTACTATAAATCACACTGTTAATGGGATTACAAACAAGGACATTACATGATTAGATATTTGTTAAACACAAAAAATAAAACAATAATTAATTAGAATGGAATTTTTCATAGAACAGAATGGATTTTATTGCTTTTTTCTTTATTGATTCTTTGAATGAGTTTTGTAAGGGTGAGAATAATATTTAAAAAAAAACACACGCCACGTCAAGAAAAAAAGTATTGTTTACGCAAGATGATAGTTGTCTTAAAGCTCGCAATTCACTTTTTTTTTATATCGTGCGTTTTTATTTGGGGTGAGTTTTATATCAAACGGCTTAAACTTAATTTATGATCCCCCTTATATCAGATACGATAAACTTTTAATGGAAAATATCATTGGCAGTTTATCTCTAAAAAATGGACAAGCGCGAAGAAAATTAAATTTATTCTTTCATCAAGGTGATATGTTGTTTTTTTCTTGAAAATTATCATTGGTTATCGGTGTCTTGATAAAGAAATTAAAACTTAATCAATTCCTCACAAGGAAAAGGAATTTATTGTACAACCGCCGATTTTCATATAGCCAATGGAAAAACTGCTGAAGTACTAAGAATTTGGACTCAAAACTAGCGAACGTATCTCTATATCGTCATTTTTTAAAATTTACATTTCGTTTTAGTCAACTCGGCTTCACTCGATGTCTCTTCTTGATATGTAATGTACCTCTTTTATTTTGTATATGTATTAGATATGTTTTTAATATTATCATACAATAAGTTTCTGTTCTATAATTAATGTTATTTATTACTATTATTATTATTTATTAGGTTTCCTCTATGGTAAAACAAGATTATAAAATTTAAAGTAATTTATGGTAGTACGAGGCTTTCTAATTTCATTTTGTGTATAAATTCAATTTGTAGACATTGATTTGTCCTCTCCACTTTTTATTAATTAAAAATACGATTATTCAATGACCATTCTCAATCCAATTTTCCTTTAACAGGGATCCTCAAATCATTTTCAAAGCCTATTGTATTTAAATCATTTCAAACAGAAGCACTTCAAATTTTCACAGATGAGACCTAATTAAACTTTTGGCTTTTTTGTACCACTTCAGACATTTTATTTCTATAATACAATTCTGTACTATAAGATCATTACTAAATTCCTGTCATTAATCATTCAACAAGCGATTTTTCAATATTTTATTTTATTTTCATATTTTGATGTTTTTAAATACCAAAAAATTTCAATATTACATATTTATAAATACAATATATCAAGAAAAATCAAAATACAAATAAAGTGCAGATATGAGGAAAGACCGTAACGAAGCGGAAAATCAAACAAATGCTGGAAGTTGTATTAAAGTGCTCTCCTCTTCGCGTCTTCGCTATTTGTTACAGTTTCTAAACATTCGTACAACAAGATTATGTTTTTTAGTTTTAATCAGGAGTTCTTGTATTACTTTGTATATTTTTGCTTGTAATTGCTTAATATTATTTCGAGTATGTAATTTTTTCGAAAATTTATCCAAAGTGAAACATCTTCTTGAAAGGTAGAACTGTTCAATTTGTAATGTTAATTGCCACCTTTTCCACATAAAATTTAAATTAATTTCATCTATAAATTATTGCAGTTTAAATCTTAAAAATATTTGCCTTATAGCTTATAAAAAATTTAATATATCTCGCATTTCCATTTTCTTTTTATATGTTTCGGATTAAGATACAATCTCGTACAACGTTTTATACTTTTTTTCACAAAATATTATGTGCAAATAGAATGTTTTATAATGTTTGTTTAATAATTCTTATATGAATAAATGAAATGCAAAAGCTTTTTATTCTCCGAAAAAGTGCGACATTGATAAATACATTTTTTTTACATTTTCTGCGTAATCTCCCCTAATTTCTAAGACACATGAGATCCCCTACATGCGTAGGTCACAGCCATTCTAGCAGCCACTTAGCAGGGCGCTGTTATTGATTGCGAAGTTATTTTTGCCATTTACACTAATCTTTTGATTATGTATTTTTGATGATATGCTGTAACCAAAGCAACATTTATGATAAATGAATTTTAAGGGAAGACCAATAAATTTTGCTTGTATTTACTGAAATTTATGTGGAAAAAGTTTCCACCAATAAAGGCTTAACTTTTCATGTGAGAGTTTATACTAAAGTTTCCTATCGTGAAATTAAATTTGCGTCAGTCTGCTTTTTGTAATAAAGGCGATTATGTGGAGGTGGAAGTGGATGCAATTATCTAAAATTTTAATTGGTTTCGTGCAAAAACCGTCTCACACGTGCAAATGATTGCTCTTGCACTTTAAATACACTCTGAAAAGTTTCCTTAGAGACTTTTTTGTATAATATAAGAATTAAAAAGTGATTTAGAAGCTGATTCTTTTAGTTGTTTTCTCAACAAAAATCAAACTTTATAACTATATTAACAAACTATTTGTTTATTATTTTTGTAATAATATTCTCCAAACAAAAAATTAAGTTTTTAATGTGCCAAAAATTAATAATATTGATAATTCTGTATGTCTGTCCAATAACTCATGTTATAATTATAATTAAGTTTTCCGTTATTTGTTTACTTTTTTTAATACTTAAAAATCATACATTAATAATGTTTTTGGGCCAGCGGTCAGAATCAGTGATTTCAATCAAACTTGCTTAATTAAATGCACCCATAATGATGTATACAGAGATTAAAACAGAAAACGTAATATTAAAAGAAGAAGATTATTAATTGCTATTCATGTACCGGAAGTCACCCTTGTTTAAAAAACCAGAGTTTTAAGTATGAAATTATGTGAAGTACATTTCCGGATTGTTCGGGAAATACAGGGTCTGAAACAATTTTAATTAAAGATTAGATGTTGTCCCTTAAATACTTGGGTTTATCACCTTTGAGTTCACGAAACCACCCTTTGCTTGTTTGGGTTTTACTTTTCACCCATCAAATAGTTTCACTTGAACAATAAAAAGAGCAGTTATCTAGCTATTTCAGGCAGAAAAAACTGACAAGCTGTGATTTATATTGCCTTGTCGTTTGAATTGAAAACGCCACCTTCACAGCCGATGTGAAAAAGATTGATAAAACACGCCTCAGAAACGATTATTAAGGGATGGAATAAACCTCGTACAAAATTAAATAAATCGGTAGCTGCTATACAGACAATTAAATGTAAAATGGGTTTTTAACTATTATCTACTTTTATCCGCTGTAAAACAAGATCAAAAGAACTCAATCCTTTGTTGAAATTGGCTTCGTGCAATACGACACTTTGTACTTGTAAGGATAAGCTAAGCCATAATGAACTTCTCTACTTTTCCGATAAAACGTAACCCTACATTTGCTTGTAGGAAAAATTTTCTTGTTCCTCTTACTAACCTTTTTTTTCCTTAGAATATTTTATGCAAATAAAAATATTGTGCGACTTTTGAATAATTGAATTCCAGAGTTGCATTGTGTTAAGCTCACACAAAAATACAATACAATGGTGAGATCTGAATTCACCACTCATCTTTGCATCAACAATAGCAATTGCAATGCAAATAGCGGCCATCTCTTCAGAATATTCAACAGAAATTAAATTCATTCATCCCCAGCGTGAATTAATTGATACATCCCTTTAATTTTAAATGTGGGCTAGTCTTTAAAAATGGTTATAATAATTACATTCATTAACATCTCCCTATTAAATCGTTTTATTTCGCAATTTAAAGCCGGCTTGTTAGTTTAATTGGTAGTTAATTCGTATAATAAATGGGGATGTTTAATATTACATGCGGAGTTTGTTCACGCAAATTTTTAAATTAATATGAGATTTCTCCTGGGTCCATTATTTCCCTAGCAAATATGATTCGTAAAAATTTTAATTAGGTTCGGAAAGTCCTTATCGTTGGGAAGTACGGAGAACTTCTTGACGTAATTAAATTCTGGATTAACTCTGGTTATTTATACTTTTAGTTGTTAATTGAATGGATTAAGTGAGATCCATTTTATATAATCTGAATATTATTAACTGTCTGATATTTTATCCACATGGGGGTTGGATTAAGCAAGATCAATCTACAAATCGTTTGGATGAAATGTAGGAGCCATTTGATTATAGTTGATATTATGTAAAATTTAAAAAGCTTCAGTTCAGTGTTATTCCCTTTATTTCACATAAGGTGCAGTGGGGTAAGATCGTAAACGAGACAAGATCGTAATCGTATTCATACATAAATGATAATGTAATAGACAATAGTTAGAAACCTGTATTAGATTAATATGAAAAGATCTATAGAGATATCTCTTACTCATGCGAGGAATAACCGTATTATATTATTATATCGTTGTAGAGTATAACTCCTCGTGCAGTCTGCAACAACCCTAGAGTCGTCCAAGAATTTGTCGTAATTTTCAAAGAAATTTTGTTTTTTTTAGTTTATTTTTGATAAGTATAGAGAATATTGATTAATTTTTACATTAAATAAATAAATATCATCAGCTGTTCAAAATTTACTGAGAAAACCGATACTTCGATCTTGCCCAAAAAATATTACTGCACGGGGTAAGATCGCTGTGGTCTGCGCTGCTCATATATTTTGGTTATTTCTTCTGATATTTTCTTTCAACACTTATTTTTATAAAAAAATTTAGATTCGAAATTACGTTAGGAATGAATAAATTAATTAGTGTCATGTGTCTGACAATTTATACACATTCTGCAAATGTGATTATCAATATTACACTGATAGAAGATCATGGATTCAATACATAACTTGAATGGAATGGGTGTGTGGAATGTGTAATAATGGATCAAAGAAAATGCAATATGAATGAGAAAGATGCGTTGATGAAAATTAAATTTGAAAACTTTAATTGTTTTACATAATTAACTGTTAAAATATGTTGTGTAAGTTGAAATTACAAACTTGTAGTGTTTTGCTAAAAATGTTATGATGCTTTGTATGGTTTTTCTATTTAAATAAACTTCTTCCTCTATGGAAGTAAAAAAGGAATTTCTTTAAAAGTGTGTAATTTTTAAACAAATTATTTTAATGCGGTAAATGGCAATCTGTAAATTTTTTATGGATTATTCCGATTTAGATTGGTTTTAAATTGACGTTTACGCAGTGGGCAGAGTTTGTTACAATTTTCTGTATAAATGAAAATTTCCGAGGAAAATTGGTGGTTTTTTCAATACAAATTATAGAGTATTAATTCTACTTTGCGTTGATACCAATATATGTTAAATATTTAAAAAAGGACATAAATATAAGTGTGTTAAAAGTGAAATTTTGCAAAAACCGGTCCGATCTTACCCCACTGCACCTTAATTAATAATATCCCCATTTTATATATTTTATAGATTCAAATAAAATAAATTACAGCTATATTCTTCATGTTTCTTATAAAACTTTCTCGGGCGCTTACCGCTATTATAATTTTGTTTTAATTTTCGCCTTAAATATCTTAACAAGCCTTATAAAAATAATCGAAAATTGATGTCGAAAATAATGAGTCGAACAATTTAAATGTGATAATGGAATCCAATAGTTATCGAAAGGCGAGAGCTATTCATTTTAATTGCAATTTCCCGCATTAAACTCCAACATTTCTCACACTGCAGTTTTCCAGTTTGTATTAATGAAAAAATCCCCCATTTTAATACAACTTCGCGTACAAACTGCTATTTATGTTTTTTTTTTGTATGGTGTAAATACGGACAAAATTGTGTCGACGCAGTTTTAAAGTGGATTGAAAAATAAATTATGATGAGGGTGTGATTGTTGTTCTCGCGATATTACATTATATCGAATTCAATAAATACTAATTTTATTTTTATTTCATTAATTGTATAGAAGTACATTTAGAATGCATGATAATCTTTTCGTTTTATTTTATTAATTTTATAATTAATGTAATAGTAGCATTGGTAATCGTCGTTTTAATTATCAGCTCTATTGTGATTTCATCTAGACCAGGAACTTTGTTATTGGATCTAGATCATCACCAAGGCCGTTCTCTTCTTCGTATTCTATTTTCCTAGTATTTGGTTTAACTCTGCCAGTTGTTCAATATAATGTTTCCTATCTATTTCTTTTTCTGTTATTAATATGTGTTAATTGATTATAGTTAAAATTTATTAAACTAAATAAAAGTGAAGTTTATTGCTATTGTAAATTAAATACTTTAGTATGTAAATTTAGTAAGAAGTTTCGTTTATAATACACTACAGGAATTCATTGTTTCGTAAAATAATAGTTGTAAACAGAGCATTTTGAACCAAGCAAAGCTAAATTGTGTAAAGCGTTAAGAATTATGAAAATTTATTTTCTATTCAAATTAAAACATAAACTTGATATAAATAAGGGGGTGTCTTAGAACAGGGCATCGTAAAAGTTGTTTTTGCGTCATATGCATAATGATTTACAGTTGAGGGTTGAGCGCATTAATTGTAAACGCGCGCGGGCGTCGCGAAAAGTTCAGGACGCGCGTCTCTTGTCGCACAGGCGCATTCCATTGACTGTGTATGCTATGCGTTATACATTGGAGTTTTCCTCAAAGTTTCAGTTTGTATCCAAACGAACTTTGAATTAGATAGATTGAAAAAGCATTTAAAAACCGCGCGCGCAAAGTACGAGAAACTTTTTCCCAGAAAAAAGATTTAGAAACTTGTGAAAATTTGTTTTTGTGGGTCTCTTTCTTTTATCAGCCATAAGGTAATTTGATGTGAAAGTTATTTAGAATTTATGAAATTTTGAAAAAATTTATTTGTTAAATTGCAAATATGGGAATTTTTTTCTTCGGCTAAAATTAAAAAACTTTTTCAAATCCATATTGATCTTTATAAAACTTAATAGTTACTTAACTTGGTTATAATAAAAATAAAAATGAAAGTTTTGTATTGTTTATATTGTGTTTTAATAAGTTCTTAAGTATTGAATAACGAATCACATACCACTAAATGATACAAATTTTTAATAAATCTTTTATTAACAACTTTATTTCTTATTTTTTCCTTAAATTTCTTTGAACTGAAGAATTGGTTTTTTTTTCCTTGTAATTAATAGGAAATTGATTAATGAAGTTATTAAATTGCGATTTTTGATAGGAAAAAGTGATAATATAATTACTTATAGCAGCGGAATAATTTTTCATTTCCCAATTAACAGCGCCAAACACAAATAAATATTTTCATTAATCACCTGACAAAATATAATTACTTCTGTTCATATAATTGGATCTTAGTTGATGAAGCATTGATAATTATTATCATCAATTTTAATTCGAAAATTAATTATACGCACAACTATTGAAAAATCTTCAAAATTCTTTCATTGGCTTAATTGTGAGTGGTGAAAATATTTACAAAATGTATTAAATGTGGTGAGTTTTTCGCTTTGCTAAATATAAAAAGTGAAAAAGTATTTTAAACTGATTGAGAAATATTATTATAAGAATATCTAGAAACATCAAAAACTTAAAAACATTAAAATTGCCAATACTCGAATTAAGTTTTGATTTTTTTATTATTTTATTACTACAAGTAGAAAAACTTAAACGTACAAATTTTGTTGAAATAAATCTGAGTGGTTTAAAACTTCCTGTAAAACATTATTTATAACATATTTCTCTAAAAGAATTCGAGAATGAATTATTAATAAGTCTTCAAATAATAAACAATTGTAATCGACTAATTGAATATTTGTAGTGCTTTAACATCCAATCAAATTAAATTGAAACCAAGTAAATTAGAACGAATCAAATGGTTTTTAATGGAAATTTTAAAATAAATAAAATGATATAGGGTAAGTCGAGAATATACGATCTTGATTTTTCTTTTTGCTTGCTAATCTAAAATTATTTCAGAAATAAATTTAGTTTGTACGTATGCAAAATTTATCATTTACATATATATTTAGTTATATCACAAGAATAGTTTTTAATGATTTGTGGAAATTTTCAAAAATTTCTGTAAATAAAGTTGCATATGTTACATATATTGAAATTAATTTTTGACTTTAATTAATTATAATATTAATTTAAAAATGTGCAATTTTTCATTATTACTGCTATAAATTATATGAAATAAGTCGTTAAATATATTTTGGCATTGGAACTTGAAAAATATTTTTCTTAAAAATTATCTTGTTGAGTTTGATCTCTATAATATCAATTGAAAATGAAGGTTTCCTTTTGATTTTTAATAAATGTATGCAAACAAGCTTGTTATGCTCACTATATTATGGAGTTGAATAATATACAGTTTTCTGCATATTTTCTTTCTATTATTCGAAGTCAATGTATTTATCATATTAAATTGAGTCATTAATATATTTCTTAAACAGAAATATATTAATAATACATATTAACTGAATTCTCGCATGGCACTCGATGAAATATATTAAGCTTTTTTAAATGTAACAAGGGGGATCCTATATTTATAATAATTGGAATTTTGTATTTGCAAATGGTAAAATATTTGTTTGGGTTATAATATAAATTAGCTGATCTTTAATTAGATGTTATTTAAAGAATGTATGATTTCGTAAACTAATGATGTGACGTCATAAAATATAAAAAATTTCAATTTATTTTGCTGATAAATTAATGAAACAAAAAGCGTTATTTTCGAATTATAATATATTTATTATAAATGGAAAAAAGCCGCTATGGTATTCTTTAAAAAAGTAAAAGTTGTTGTCACTTCCGGTAAAACCAAAAGGTCGAATTTTTTCCAAAATAACTAGCGATCTTCCTTTTTTGATCTATAAATTTGAACCCGATTGATTGGAGCGTTTGGACGCTATCGTGTTTACAAGAAAGCTGCACATACGTACATACACACACATAAGTACAAACATCATCGCGAAAATATCCAAAACGTGTTCAGGGAACCTGAAAATGCTAAAATCAATCAAAATCTCGAAGTCGGTTTTTATCACGATTACAATACTTTCTTTACACAGTAGTGTGCGGAAAGTAATAAAAATGATCTGATAGTTTTTAACTGCACTTGTTTTATTTCTTTACCTATAATATATTTTAAGTGAGAACCTTTAAATGCCTTGAGTGAGAATATTTTGATTTGGTAAATAGTCTCGATAATATACGAAACCCTGAAAAATAAAGTATGGTTTACATTGTTGCATTCCAACCAGTTTTCGTTAAGCTGTAAAACATTTTATGTGTGAATCGTCGTTAATTTTATTGAGTCATTAGGTTTGTTAAAGAAAACATATAAATCTTTATCAACTGCAATAGCTTAGATCTTTCCTAAGTCAATTTAATATTGATATTTCATCCTTGGATTTACATTTTATGATATGTTCGATAGTAAAATTAAATTCATCTGTAATCAATATTATAACTAAACGATTCATAAATGTTACATCTTATTATTTTAAAGATTGTATGTCAATAAATTCGATTTTGGTTAATACAGAACATTTTATAAAAAAAAAGACTTAATTTTAAAGCTCGTATTTTGTTGGCCTTGACTCTCGCCTCGGCCTACATTTCGTACTTGTTTTCGCTTAAGACCAGCTTCATTACGAATGGTTCAAATAACTATTATTCAATTAAATAATACATTTATAGTAATTTCGTGATACAATTTTATACCTGTAAATAACATAAAGCATCAATAATAATTCGAATATTGCTCTTACAAAGAGCATATCATTCATCAACATTTTTAGCAAAGAAGTTTTTTGGCTCTTTCTGAAATACATATGTGCTTCTTGAACGATAAACGTACGTTGGTTTTTTCAGACTGAACATTACAAATTGACTCATTTACATAATATTTTATGCAAAAAAAATTTTTTTATTGAATTACTTTTCGCTTTTTTATTTCTAATTTGCAGTTACTTCCTGTTATTTTAAACATTTATGTCTAAAAATTTGTTTCCTGAATTTATTAAACTCGTAGGAATAGACTTTCCCTTTATAAATAAAATTTATATAATTGGTTAACTTTTAATATGGAAATTTTCAAAGTCGCAGTGCAGTATATTGATTCCTATTTTTAGAATTTTCAATAAATTCTTTTCTAAGAAGGTTATAAGGATGAAAATCTTTATAAAATTTATTAATTCATTCCTGGAACTAATATATTTTGCAAAACTTTTTTTCTACTTTATATTAGATTCTTGAAGACATTCTTCTATTATTACCAACAAGCTTGAAAGCCCTTGAGAGGAAAAACGCAACGGGCTGAAAGAAATTTGCAACCATTCATTTGAATCATGAGAAGAAAACATTTGACTGAACTTGACGGTCCTGACAGTTATGATCTCTGCAAAGCAGAATGAACACCTATTTTATTTTAACGGAATTTGACATTCATATTCCAAAGCAATAGTATGTTTGCTTTAAAGTTCTGATGCACTAATTAGAAAACTCTTTATTTTTTATTTTTTGCAGTTTATCTTAGAAGAAAAAGAAGAAGAGACTAAGATAATATGGAGATGTTAAATTAATAGCATTATTAAGTATATATAAAATACCTACAATAATATCGAAATATAGAGATAAATAAAATGCTATAAATAACTAAATTAAATATATTCAAAAATATATTTGACTATTTTAAGAAAAAAATAAAATTTTATTTCGCTGCAACAAAAATAATTTATAAAATCTTGGATTTGTTCCGCAAACTTTTTCGTGACAAATAAGAGTCTTTTTATGCAGACACATAAAAAATTCAAAAGAATTAAGAAAGTAATTCACAATATAGCAATGAACTTGTGGGTTTATCCCGGATTCCAAAGTTTTTCTTCACTCTAGTTTATAAAGATATCTTTCCAACTCCCAAAACAAAATAAATTTTAATTAATGATGAATAAACGAAACCTAAAATAAAAAAAGTTTATATGGAAGAATCACACTTAAACGGAAATACTTCTCAATGATTTAAAAACGTTTTATTTATTTTTTTCATGTGTTGATTTAGTTGCTATTTTAATAGATCCTATTTATAGATTCACCAAATGGTTTTCTTTTTCTACCATCTTAACAAATTAATCAAACTAAACTATTTAAGATAATGCTTAATTTGAAATTATAATTAAATTTAAAATATTCTCCATTGATGAATAAATAGGCACATCTTGTTTTTTTTTCTTTCTAAAAATACATTTATTTACTTTTAAGAGATAGATGGACAGACACTATTAATTTTTAAAATGAGCTTGATTCTGCTCCTAAATTTAAAAAATGAACATAAATCTAATGTGTAATCTTAAAAACAACTTTGCAAGGAGTTAAGGAAACAGAGCCGAAAAATAATTAATGTTTGAAATTTTACAATGAAAATCATCACCAGATACTACCTGTATTTTTATTGCAATTAATTTTAAAACAGTCTTTAATTTGTTGATAATCGATTTATAAATTAAATCGAATACACCAAATTATTTGATTGATCACATGTTATTTTTCAATATTTTCAACTCAATTCAATTTATGAATATAGGACACATGTTGATTTATAACCGTGTAAATTTCCGAATAAAAATTCTACGTTCTCATCAGGATAAAAGCTTGCAAGACCATATCCAAATGCTACGGAATTTAAATACTAAAAGCGTACTTAGGAAGCTTCCATAAATCTTCTTTCATAATCTGCATTCCTTCTTCATACTGCAAAACTATCCAAAATCCTTTTTAACACTATTATTAAAAGACTTATTGTAAACAAGAAAACTTCCGTAAATTTTACCTTTTCATATGCACAATAAAACAATCTAGAAGAACTTTATAATATAAATGTTTTATTGAGCTTTAAAATAAGTTATTAAGTTCAGCAAAAACAAATATCTTTCTATGTCATCTTTACTTTTGAAAGATTAAAATGAAATTTTATAATAAACTAGGTTTATTGAAACAAAATTGGGCTATTATGAAGTTATATTCGCTCAGGGAAAATAAATAATTTGTAAAACGGAACTTTTTAATCGATAAATCTTACTTAAAATGAGATGAAGATAAATAATCGTTCCTTATTTGTGGAGAATTTAATACTTTACACTTTAAAACTAATATAAATGAAAATCCAACAGGACTGAAATATTTATTTGGTCGGTCTGGATTTACTTTTATGTAAAATAAATATTCATTAAATTAAGTTTTCTGTAGCGTCTCTTGGAGGTATATAAGCATCAGGTGGCATTTATGTTCGAAATTTATATTAATACTCAACATCCTATGAAATTATTATTATTATTTATGGCCTTTATATTATTTCATTTTTATTTTTTAAGCATCAATCTAAATATAAATGTCATTATTGACAACTAAGTTAATTTTATAATTTATTACTAGGTGTGTGCGTGTGTGTGCTTTGAGCTCCTGAAGTACCCAACAGGGTTTTTGAATTTGCTTAAAAAATAAAGGTAATCGTTTTCAAGAAAGTAATCAAAGCACCAAAAGGGACGATAATACTTTTAAGCGAGTACTTGTTACTTCGGGTCTCTTCGAGTAACGAGTACTCGTGTACCGAATAGTTACATCTCTAGTATGTATGAATAACTTACAAGGTCAGATAGCTTATAACTGTGCGTCATAAAATAACTTAAATATATGTATGTCAAAACCTTCAACTTTTACCGGGTCCCTATGTTTTACTAAAAGTTTCGGCCAAAAATGCTAATTTCGGTGGACTATATATAAATCAAATTAATTTGCATTTATATTGCGATATGATTATAATTTTAATTAATCTGCCGTTAAGGCCTTAATAATAATTAATTTAGCTTTAACGTTAAAACTATGAAATTTCCTTCCTTTTACCGACTTTTCAACTAATGAAATACGTCCAATTTCCAATTATAATTTTCGCCGTTATTAAATTTCTAATATAGGTCTCTTTGACTAATGAATATACGACGTTAATTACATTTTTATTTCTATTATAGAATTTTAGTTGAAATATTCGAATATACTTAATAAATTTTTGTAATATGCCCAAGATACAAATTTCCTTATGGAAATCTTAAAGAGCTTCAAAATAATCTTTTTTTAATATTTACAGCAAAGTCTCTTTGTTTGTTTCTCAAAACAGCTTATGTCAACGAAGAAAAACTCGTACCACCTTTTTTTAAAATATTTGAACAAAAATAAGCAGGGAGTTTTATCGGTTATATCATCTTGCTTTTTGCACGGAGGCTCCCGGATTCAAATTAATTAACTTTTAATTTTGTGCTAATTTCAATACAAAAAAAGAAGTAGGGAAATCCTGAATTCTGAAATAGGCCTAGAGTGGATATTGTAACTTGACGATTTATGATCTCGCAGTTACAGAAATAAAGTTTTCAATTTTCATGAATTAAGGCGATTTTCTCTAATTGCTTTCTTTCTTTTTTGATTCTTTTGTATTAATGGACTCTTTTTATATAAATAACGTGCAAAGATCTGCAACCAATTCATACAATATTGTGCTTGCATATTCGAACAATCTTTAATACTGAAATTTTATGTGTAGATGCTATTTAATTTAATCTATTCTTAATTATTTATTTTTAATAATATCTTATTTACATTGTATCCTGCTTTAAGCGTAAATATCTATATGATTCATTATTTTATGATTTGTTTACTAAATTATGCTGATAAAAATACACGATAATCAGATTGCCAACAATATTCACATTTTTTATAAATTTTCATTTAATTACAACCACTTGTAGGTCAATTTGTAAAGACTGGGACCTTTATTTAAACGCTTAATAAAGTTTGTGAAGTTTGAAATCGAAACTTTCTTCTTTTAAATTTGTTTGTGAATTACTTTAACCCGAGATTGATTTAGAGCTCTTATGAAAGCATTTAAGATTGCGGAGTCCTTGCTTCCTATTCACACAAGGTAACAATAGGATGATTAAATGGAAAACATTTTCATAAATGTAGGACGGAAAATTGTCTCGGAATTAACATTCCATTAAAGCTAAGCATAATTAGTTCAGATTGCGATCTAATCTTCGTGGTGGATCCTATTAATTTAACTAATCGCAGAGATTATTAATTGGGTGGATGTGTATGTCCATTAGAATTATATACAAAGTCGTCAACTATTTTTAGTTTTTAATTTTCAAAGCATATAAATGGAAATTTGAAAGGAAATTGTTTATTCATATTCATTACTTAATTGATCTAGAACAAAATATATTGATATTTTTGATGAATAAACCATGGAGCTTCCAATTGATTAGTACTCGGGATGACTATGCAGGTGTAAATAACAACGTATGCCCCACAAGTTTTGGAACAAATTTTGTCGCGCAATAAAATGGATAATAAAAAGAAGAAGTAACTGCGGAAACAAAAATTTGTTTTATATTTTAACTTAAAGTTTGCAACGCAGTTTACAAATTAAAAATTCGGAAAAGCATTTATAATTTAGTCGAACATGTTTCCAAAGCTAAAATAATAGGAATATAATATAATAAGTCACGTAAGAAACAAAACAAAAATGACACAACTTTTTCTCCCAAATATTTCTTAATTTTCGTAATAAATGTGAATAATCGAAGGAAATTTATCAATGCCAATATAAAGCATCTAGCGAATTTATAAAATTTTATCAATACTTTAATTATACTTTTTATTTCGAATTCCAATTATATCCCTTGCGAATAAAGGTTCAATTTGAAATTTAATTAATCTAGTCAAATTTTGATCGATGTTCAATTAATCATGAGCTAAAATATTATTTGAACTGAGTTCCTCACATTTGTATGTGTCATTTACTTAGCCGAGATTCATCAAGTAGAAGCACGAACTTAGATTTCATAATATCAAAGCAAAATTTAAATTATTTCACATTCTGAGTAGAATAATGTAAGTGTGGGTTATCTTCTACCTAGAAGACGTTACATCAAAGAGTTTAATTACCCAGACTCTAGATTGTGGGAGAAATTTATGCATGGAATCATATTATTTTTTAACTACAAAAGTATTTTTAGGTCACAATAATATTTTTATATTTCTATATGTGTGTCTTTGTTTTATAATTGGTGTACTATTATATATTAACGCCAAAATATTTTACTCACCGCAATAGCATATTACGTAATGAGACTTGTAAAAAACATTTTACGTGCGAGGAGAAATGATTGCACATGAAAAGATAGAAGTTTAGGAAAGATTTTACTACTTTTTCTGGTTTTCTTTTTATTTAACTTTTTCAATTTATTCAAGAATTACAGAGCTTTCGATTATTACTATTCACTTTCCCACGTGCACCACAAGTATTGTTTAAGTAAAATAGCTGTTTTTTCTTCATTAGAATACAATTATAAATCAAAATCGCAAGGTTTAAAAGCAAATTATATATGACTGAGCTGAGATGAGATCGGTCCTTAACACAGCCGCAAAAAAAATAAAACTTCAGACCCAGAAAGTATAGCTTCATTTTTTACCTTTTGACGTCCTGAATTCGATATTGTCATCAGAATTTTCTTTCATCCTGGCATTTTTTTACACGACCGATTCGTGCATAAAGATTTTTTCACTAAAAGCAACAAAAGGACATTTTGAAATAATATGGAGCATGCAAGTAATTAGAAGTATCCTACGCATTAACCAGTGTAGATATTAATAGTTTATGAAATTTTATTGCAGCTAGGAATGCAATAGCTAAACTGCAATTATTGTTTATTAATGCAATTGTATGCGCATATTCCGAGGGTGAAGGGTAATTTATATTGTGACAAATATTATTAGTTTAAAGCCATTAATATGCTTCCAAAATAGTTGAACTTAGTTAATAAAGCTAGTTAGATAAGCCATGGCTCGTTTAATTTGCTATAGGATTATTGATGATACAACAAACTCACTCACTCATTGCAACAGTTTTTATATAAAAATCCCTTATAAATATTTAAAACATGTATTGTATATAAAATGTAGGTTTGGATCTGCATAAATTGGAGCTGCTTTACCAAAAATCTCAAGCAATTTAACTTCTGTAATTATATCTTTTTGTCGGTTAGTTCCTTGGGGGGGGGGGTGCAGTACTTCCTTGGTAAATTTCGCCGAGATTATAAAAAGAAAATGGGCGCGCCAGGATATAAATGGGATTATTTCCGTACTAAAAAAAATAAATACAGTTTCTCGTTATTCTTGTAATTTCCTAACTAATTTGTTCGTGGTGGTGCTGTTAGCGCGTGTCGCTAATATTTTATGAAGACGTGCGTTCACTAGCCACATTAAATTACCATTAAGACGTAGTTTTAATAATTTAATTAAAAGAAATAATTGCGCGGATTTTAACCTTCTAAGATTGAAGTAAAAGAACTTTCTGTTAAGGACAATTAAACTGGGATTGATGATAAATCAAAGTTTGATGAGATTAATTAAGGGCTGTAGAATTAGAGCGTTACTCACTAAGGGCAATTTAACTTCTTAAAATATATTTTAGTGTAGACTGTAAGCGTACAAAATATGCGAAAGAGAGAGTCAGAAGCAAAATTTGGTGCAAGAAAAGTACTTCAAAAGTATTTGTTGGTATTATTAGCTTTTCTATTGTAATTGAATCAAGGAATCGTTCCTTACGTCACCACAATGTTTCCCTCAATTTCAGTATGTTGTTACAAGTGAAATAGTCCTATGAAAAAGTATAATCGAACAAGTTATTGGTTGTAATTGATTTGTGTTATTACGATATATCTAATATATCAAGTATAGACTTCTGCCACAGATTGCTGATCACTTTATTTAAATAATTAAATAAAAGAAAGAAGATGGTGGGGAATATAATACTGGCAATTTTCGAATTGAAGGTTTACTATTGTTCGATTAGAATGGCTTCTAGAGCAATGACTTTTTGGAATAGAATTTAAATGTGGGGTAATAAATTTTATCGTTATTTCTACATGGTCTATTAAACTTCACTGAATTTCTCTTCCCATTATTTCTAAAATCTTAACAGAACCAATTTAATTTCTATGAAATTTAAATTATTTAGTGGTAACTTGTATCGGCTGAATAAAACATCAACATCTGAAATTCCCTCGTCACCTCAGTATTTTATTAATAAACAATTATCAATTTGTTTTGTGCAGTAGGGTAATAATTTGATAAACATCATATTTGATTGATAATTAACTAATCATTGAGTTGAATAATGTTCCGGCGACTGAACATAATTCTTTTAAAACAGATATCAATTAATTATTAATCAACCTCACAGTTAACCGAACAAATTTCATGTGGTAAAAAAAGAACGTTCAGATATAGGAATAATTTCTTTGTTTTCTTTTTCCATTTCATTAGATTTTTGTAAATAAAATTTTCAATTTAACTGGTAATAATTTTTTCTATATTCAGTTTGGAGAAAAATAAAGTTAGTTTATCTTGTAATTTTAAAATATAGTTATTATATATCACTAGATAGATAAAAGCAATAATATGTAATTTATATATAATAAAAACAAACAGCTGGAGAATGTATCGAAATTATATTTAACAATTTAATTGAAATTTTAATTTAAATAAATGTTTATAAAATTAATAAACCCTTTATTGAAATCTAATATAATCCCTTACAAAAACGATAAAAATTATTTAAAAAAGTATGAAATTTTTCAACTAAAATATTCAATTGTTTACTTATTAACGTAATTTATATACACACAAGCTTAGTTTTATTATAATTATTAAGCTCATAAAATGATCCTTCATCTTAAGGAAACAGAAAGTCAAACAAAACTTATTGATTGATTGAATTATGAAGTAAACTTCCACTCGCCTTATTAGATATTCACGCTATGCAAATAATTTTCCTTTTGGTATCGATAAAAGAAAACTTCCACAATCGTTCTTTTAACTTTTGCATTGCTTTCAAGACCACTTTTAACTTCAATTCATTTTTTAATTAGACACTAAATTTTTCTTTCTCCGATAAAGCTTAAACAATTACGCTTTCCAATGTTTCATTTTTTATAATTAGAACCTTATCAAAACAACTTGCCCCATTTCCAACCATTCCTGAATGTTGAACTATCAATGAAAAAGCAATTAAATTATTGTTACCTGCATAAATATTTTTGCTAGTAAATTTACTATAAGAACATCCTCAAATAATTTGATTTTGCAGCAACTTTATACATTTTAATTGCTTAATATTAATTCATTTTAAGTACCACAACAAAAAAGCTAACATTTTAATTTTAAATATCTTAACATTACTACATATTGGTGAATTAAATGGTTCAATTTTTATTTCGTCATAATTTCATAACCTTCATAATAAACTCAGAATTGCAACTGGAAAAGCTAACGCAGCTTTTAACATGTCAAGATAAAAATATAGTTCCAGGCTTATTAACTTTTTTTGTAGCATTCAAATTTTTAGCTGTTTCCAGTTCAGATTTATTCCGGGGTTGAAACGAACCGTTTAAAAAATTTGCATCTTGAATGTAAGTAACATTGAAGCGAACATTTTTAAATTGAAATTGCACCCTTTGTAACGCATTATGTATTATGCAGAAGAATGCACATTCGATACACGTCCTCGAATTCCATAGAATTTCATCCTCAACTTATTAATCTTCTATTTTATTAAGTCATACAAGATATACTTATTGTTAAAGTTTCAATTTAAATATTTATATTAAATTACTATGCTCATGTGTGGGTGGATTTATTATTCCTAACTAGAATAAATAATTGTATTACTTATCTAGTTGTATGAATTAATTTAAAATTCCAAAGCATAACTAGTGGTAGGAGTTAAATAGGGCACAGTATTAATTAAAATAAAGCGGCCTTGATACAACAACCCCTATTTATGATCGTCCAGAGACATAGACTCATCATGTTTCTAATGAGGTTTAATTAAATTTGAAACTGAGTCAATCAATTACAAAAATTTTAAGCAAGTACCTATCAACAATATGTGAATTTAAAATTCCTATTCTATAAAAATTTTCCACATATTATATCTAAAAATAACAAAATATCATTTAAATAATAGCAATTTATCATATTTGAAATAGGGAGAACTAGTAAACATTTATTTTTCTTTAGATAATATATAAAAAAATATCTTATGTGTTCATGGGTTTCATTCACTGATTAGGTAGCCATATTCAATATAGTACTTTAATTAATTTTTTTTTTCATGATTATATGTTGATGTGTTAGCCTTAATAGCATAGAGACGAGAATTTTAATTTAATAAAAAGACTCGTTTTCCGAGATATCAGTTTAAACTTAAGTTTGGACATAAATTTAAATTTAACTATATATTCTAAATCTAAAAGCGGGATTTTATTCAGGCGACATTTATGTATCACTTGGCCAGCGACAATGATGCATCACATATGTAATTTTTCTTTAGAATCCATGAAGCGTTATGAAGTATGCATCCCGATAGCATGCCATTCCCATTATTGTTGGCTGCATGCTTAGACTAAATAAACTGGTATGTTTTCATTTCAGAAATAATGCTATAATACCGGAACCATCTCAAAATTCATTGAATTTCTTATCCTCGTTGAGAGTGTTGAAAACAAGGACAGATATTTGTTACAGTGACCGTCAAAAGTATGGAATATTTCAAATAAAACCGAAACAGATGACGCAAATAAATTTTGTATCATTTTATTGTAATCAACAGTATAATATCTAACGAAGTTTGTAAAAAGCATTTTATGCTCTAGTAGAAATGATTACACACTAAACTCTTAGCGAATAATGTACAATTCTATGAGTGCGTATTGGTTTACAAATAAAGTTACTTACAAAGTCTCTATGCATTATTTATAAGTTTTAATAGTGGTCGTAGAAAAATAAAATTCGTGATACCATGTTAAACCAAACTAATGCTTTTCATTATAATGTTAATTTCGCAACAATCTAATGTACCTTTAGCAACAATATTGCAATTTTAACAGCAGTTAAAACAGCCCTTATAGCATTTCACATCAATAATCATTTCAAATTTACAATTAACACGTTTAGAACTCCATTAGATTAAATCAATATAAATTTGATAGCTTTATCAATCAAAATAATTCACTGGATGTACGTGCAACTCTAGTAATAACCAGCGATTATACATATCAATTATAAATTTAATAATGATTAATATATGATAAACAATCGGAAACCAAGACAAATATTTCTACCCATTGCAAAAACAACTGTGCAATGATTAACCGTATTTTGGCGTATTCTGTCTTTTCTCTATTTTTTTTTTTTTTTTAATTCCGACTGAAGCGAATAAATAAATTCTGATTGAGTCCAGATATAAATAGAATAATTATGCGTTTGATTGATTTGTTGGTTAAACACAAAAATACATGCAAGGTGTAAAATTTTTATACAAATACGCAAAGATTTTAAAAGCATTTCGTTATTCTCGCGAATTAATCTTGAGAATTAATTAGCATTCGAAGTACGTACACCCCTTCTAGATTAATTCAATTAGATATGAGTTTGTTCGACGAGTTCTATACGGGCTATTAGTCAGAAATTTGACTTGAAATTCAAGACTAGTTTTATCTCTTTTATTAAATGGATTTGTAATTTTGAAGTAATTTAAATACATCAATTTTGGATTTGATTTCGGGGTATTTTCTAGTTAAATTTCAATCAATCAATGTAAACTTTTATGGACAAAAAATGCAGACAAATTTAATTAATCAAGTAATGGCACTAATGAATATATATGGATGAAAACCGTATTATGCATTAATTTGAATACTCTTTTCATTCACTTAAAATACCTTTTTTATGGGTGAGTTAGCATCCTATTTATATAATAAACATTATTATATCGACAGTTTAATCTTGTATTAGAGCTTCATTATTTTGGAATGTACAATTACTATTCATGTACCCAATTTATTTAACTATTTTATAATTACATCTTAGATTTTTAATGATGTGTCGTTTTTCACCTGTTGCATTTATTTTCCAACTGAAATTCCGGAGATTGGGTTTCTAATTATTAACCTGCTTTCCTGGGCATATAATTCATTATTAAATTTTAGCTGTATACAACGAATTGCATGAGCCAAACGAGCGCTTTACACTATTGCAAACTATGCATATAAGCACTAACGGCAACAAGGCTAGTAACTTGAGAATGCCAACTTTATTTATAAATAAAAATGCACGTGATCTTTTAGAAAAACGGAGTTTTTGAAGAAATCGTAAAAAGTTGAAAAAAAATCTGGAAATTTTTCAAAAATAGAAAGAAAACTGTATTACCAAGAGATTCTCAAAATTTAGTTGTAAAGTCTGTATAATGTATATACGTATCATAATATATTACTTGTATATGTATACAACTTTGAACTTGCGATTTAATTCATTTGCTTCTAATCCATACGAAAACTTTATACTGCTTTCCAGGAAATCCAAACTAGAATTTTTAACTGAATGAATCTAACCACTTAGATCTTTGAAATCAAGTTCATCTGACTGTAATAAGAGAAATCTCTAAACATATTGTTTTGAGCTGAAATTAAATTGTATTCAATTAAAACAAATTCAAATTTCAATTTTAGAGATATCAAAATGGAAAATACACAAATTAGTTGAAAGCGGGGCATACAGCTTAATATTAGGATTAAAACTATTTTAAAGTGCATTAAAACAGTGAGGATCAATAATTATACGTTTCGCTTAGAATGAATAAACAATAAGAAATGTTAGAATATTATGAATATTCCATGATGGTTGGAATAAAATAAAAGTAATAATTTACATCAAATTTGAATGTATTTCGTCATGTGAATATTAATATTTAATATTACTACAGTGAGTTTTAACACATTGGTTATTGGAGCTCAAGAACATGAAGCGCTTTCACACGATAATCAATAATGTTTTCATAATAAATTTATTAACTATACATATAATAGTTTTTTTATATAACATGGCACCGTGGTATATATTATACTTTTTTCTGAAAGAGTTTAATATTAACTTTATAGACATTTAAAGACCTGAAATTAGATTAAATTGGAGTTATGCAACCAATATTAGACTCGTAAAGAGATGGCGTATATTTTTCTTTATAAAAATGTTAAATTATTAATTTAAAACATAAAATTTACGTAGAATATAGAATAAATATCGTTCACTTGTCTCCCCTTCTTCAAACACAAAAATCTGACAAACCACATTTGTTTCTTTAATGTTTTTATACATTGCAGTTATGCAACTAACTATACACAAAAGAGTCTGTAAAATTGCATTTGCGGACTCGTTTAGGTTATTTTACGGACTTATTTTCTTATTTTATTTGGTATAAGAATCATGCGTGGTTTTTTATACTTTTTTATTGCTTTCTAATTCTTTTGTGTTTAATAAATAATTAATTAAGAGTATTAATGTAATAATTTCTAAATTTTGCATGTATACCTGTTTAAAAAAATGTATGAAACTAAGTTTGTTGGAATTCCTGAAAATTAATAATTGCAACAGGTTAGGTATCTATTAAAGTGCCAGGTAGATGTAAACAAGTTCCCTTTATTAAAGTCTTAATTAGTAAATAAGTAGTGCTACCTCACCTCGCAGTGTTTGAATATTAGCTAAAATTCTAATTTTAAGATATATAAACGTGTCAACGTTTTTTCGAATATGTTAGTTTCCCATACAATCATCTTTGGCGGAACTACTACAAAGTATCCCACTTTTCTACCATCAGAAAGAGGAAAATATCCACACGGAAAATAAGTTAACTAACTTTGAAATTCGTTTTTTTTTCTCTCATATGAAATAGCTATTCACATTCACTAGTTAAATGTAGTGGTGATGATATTCTAATGTGAACAAATTGTCAATTCATATTTATAATCATAAAAAGGAAAGACTTTAATATATTTTCATGCTGATATTTTTAATATAAAATAAATAATTATTAAAGGAAACAGAAGTGAGTTTTAAGTGTGCAATTCCGGAATAAATAAAAGCCAGGTCTTCCTTCGTTCATTAAAATAATCAATAAGACTTCGAAAGACGTCAAGAACTAATAAACTAATACAAATTACAGATCTTTAAATAAATTAAAGACAAATTGTGAGAATGCAACTTGAATAAGATTCGAATATACTCAAAAGAAAAAAGAAAATTAAAGAGGACAATTTGGAAATAAAAAATTTGTTCTTTATGAAACAAGTTGTTTCAAATTATGTTATAGATGGATGTGTTTTTGTATAATGAAAATTTGTAAGTGAAGCTCTTAAACGCAAGTTACGTCCGTCCAACACTAAGTTCACCAAGAGTTCGTGAGTTTCAATGTGTTCCTGTAATCTCTCCCTCCGTTACATTAAAATTGACAACTCCATTAAACTAACAACATGACTTACATTGCACAACCTTGTCAATGTAATCATTTACTTATTATGCTTTTGTACAAACAGCAAAGTTGAAGTGCACTTTTAACCATTCTAATTGTGAACTAAAGAAATCATTACATCCTTTAGAGATAAAAAAAGGCACGAATAACTTAAGAAGCTAATCTAATAGCAACATTATAATATTTAGTTTATAACAGCGCTAGTGCAATTGGAGGTAATTACATTATGATAACAACTAATTTGGAAATTGTTGTAATATTAGAAATTGCATTGTAACTTTGTATTAGTGTTTTATATATACTGAATATCCTAATTGCTAATCTTATAAGATTCAGAAAATGATCAGATACGAAAACTGCTACTATTGGAGAATTTCTCATAGGAAGAAATTGCCAAATATGATTTACGAAACTAGTGATTTTTCATCTACTACATCTCGTTTTAATTTATAATATTCATTGCAAGTACCGCAAATATTGAGGACGGCACGCAACATCTATATATTTTTTATAAAAACAATGGTAGTCTAATTAGATTAACAAACAATACATTTTAGTAAGTGCGTCCTAATTATATTATGTTTGCATTAATCTGCAAACAAATTTGTTACAGGGAAGGTTGAGGAGAGAGAGAGAGCACTCAGTGGCCGGATTAACTGTAGAAGTGAAAACTTCACATGAGAGATTCAAAGCATTAAATAAATTTTACACTTGCAGATTATTGTGACAGATAATGGTGGAAAGCTTTTAAAAAAAAAGTGATACGCGCTTTTTGTGTTTCATTTCGCTGCGTTAATTGATTTATGAGTTGGTCGCGCGGGATGTTTGATCTGTTAATGGGACTGATAATGTGAAGGTGCTAGGAAGTGGACGTTTTTATGGATGTTTCAAAATAAATCAGGTTAGTAGCACAAGAAACTTCCGCCTGAAAAAAGAAATCTGAAATTTTTCTACGCATCCATTTACCTCAAATCTCATCATGTCCTGTGGCTAAATAAGATATAATTATGACATTCTCAAGATTACGCATCATCTCAAATTATCCCTCATTTTAATCGAAATTATGTATTGGAATTGCTTATGTATTTCCCAAAGGCCTAGTTCCTTCAATAATATTATGAACCCTTGCAGTATAAAGGCGAAATAGCACGTTTAATTTGCTCTAATTAGCAAAATAGTAATTTGATAACTAAAAGGTTAATGTTATAACTGCGAGGCGTAAATTTTAATGAGAAAATTAGGGATAGATTAACATTGGAAAATAATAAGACGTGTATAGGGTGCGAATTTCCAAGAAGCTTAATTTTGTTCTTTAAAGATTAAATAATTAACTAAGTCTTTTAATTTTGAATATATTCATGATTCTAAATGAAATATACTTTGAAAATGTTAATTAAAACCATATTAACTTCCAACGTCGGTTAAATGTACAAAACCGACAACTGTAATTGCACTGCAGTGGTTCATACACTATTTTATGAAATTGTATTACGTGTTGCATGAATTGTATATGATACTTTTTTGTACTTTCATCGTATTTGTGTAAATGAGTAATTAGTTTAAAATACAATTTTTGTTGATTTTTATATCCGTTAATGTTACTGGCACGCGGTGGTTAGATAGAGCCTATCGCTATCGCTGAGGTTAAGAATTGTAAAAACAATAATTATCGAATAAAGACTAATCGTCACTAAATGTTCTATCCGACTATATTTTTTACAGTCTTGGCTTCTCAAATTTGAATTCGATATTCGATACCCACGCCTAAATGTCATTTCAAGTTCAACGTGTTTTCTAAAATTTGTTTAGAAGAAGTCGTAGGCAAATATAGACATAATTCTGTTTTTACAAGAAGGACCAAACACTTGACAACTTAATTAGCCAAGTCGTGGTTTCTTTGGAAAATAATTTCATAGTTATATTTTTAAATCGTGCAAACTGACTTGCAATATGTTCTCAGAATTTTTCTTATTATACTTACAGTAAATACGAAGAACTTTTAATAAGCAATATAGGTGTCGTCAGCAGGCATGTTCCACAAAACCAACACAAAAGCAAGTATGAAGGCATTATTATTGTGTTACAATTTAAATAAATGTGCCAAAAATATTGAAATATTGAATAATGCTTTCCATTAATACTGATTGAGGATGTAAGTTATGAATAATAGGAGGAGAATAAGAAAGATATCAATAAAGTTGTGTCCAAAGGGAATTTCCCTTCAAATTGGAGGCACACGGCGGCTTGATGAACGAAGTGACGCGTTCACAATATTCTTATTTCGGGTTCAAACCCCAGATAGGAACATAAGGAATTTAATTCTTATGATTAAAATGTTAGTGTGCGAAAACAAAATATGAATACTAGTTTTAAAAATTATAATATTTTACTTAAATAGTATTACATCTGTTAATTTTTACACCATGTTAGTCATCCACACTTTTTTAATACTTTATGGATACACGTGAAACTATATCCGAAAAAAAAGTTATATGGACCATAATTCAGAAAAAAGGATAAAAGAATTGAGATATTGTAAGATA
>JAODAH020024847.1:0-10133 GCA_027574865.2 Coproporus ventriculus
GTAGAAAATAAAATTAAATTAAGTTTTTTATCATAGAAAAATAAATAACGTAAAACATCACCCTTCGCACATCTAAAACTACATAGAAACAGATGCATTTACAATAAAATTCAAACCATTTTAAAATGACAAAAGGGAATGATTTTAATTTAGCAATTTGACTAACGCAGGGGTGTGAATCTAGTTAATTTAATTCAAGGCTTGCGACAGTTATTCGACACAATTCTAACTAATTAAACTACCCCTCACAACCAGTGTGGATAAACTACCATGATCAAGTCAATAACTAGCCCAAATGCGATTTTCGGCTCACTAATCCATGGCTCAATTCGAGATAATTAAAAATTAGTTTCCTTAATCTGGCATTAAATAACTGTGTTTTTTTGATTACATGAGGGGGTTAACAATCGCCGGGAAAGATTGATTGCCGCTCGTTAGATTTAAATGGATCGTTGCAAATTTCAATTTTAAAATTCGTAATTGAATCGCCATACAGAAATAAACCAAGGAAATTTGAATTACATATTAGTCGGATTTTTTTTATACACAAAAGAGTTGGAGTTGTTTAGATTTATCTACTGGGATGTGTAATAAATCAAGAAATCGGAAATTATAAGAACCCGTGCTTTAGTGTTCAAGTGCCGGCCAAATCGCAGAAAACTCCGTCTAGCAGCCATAAATATTAGGATAACTGCTGAGAAATGAAATTTTTCGTAATAAATGTTTTTTCCCCGATATACAATCAAATAAATAATGTGGTTATTGACAACAATTCATAAATTTAAGAAGTTTACCGTTAAAATTTGCCAAATAAATTTTTTAAATAAATTAATTTCACAATAAGTATGATGAATGATGTTTCATCGATCTATTACCATTAAATTTAATTATAAAACCTTTTATCTTGATAAATTATATTTTAGCTTGTTTTATGACGCTTTCTTCAACACTTCACAAAAAAGAATTAAAACTAAAAAAATGATATATCAAATTAATAAATTAATTTGAAAAACATGATCTTGTAAAGCAATTTTAAAATATCAATTCTAAAATCCGATAAGACATTTTCATCCGCAAATCAAATTGCGCATTGACGTTATTCCAATTAAAATTTTGATCTACCATCTTTCCAATTAAATCGTATTTTTCAAAATCGAAGGATAGAATTGCAATGGGAATATTAATCGAAATATTCTATTTAATGGCTTTTATTAACAACTGGGGGGACGGTAAATCATCACATTTTTATGCGCGACAAGTGCTTTTTCATTGGATAAATTGGGCACGTTTTTTTCATGCTTCCAATACAAAATACATTCACTTTTGTACAAATCAATGCAATTTTATCATGCGCCATTATAATTTTATGATTAATGTGCTTAGTAAATTAATGAATGTTAGGGTTGGAATGAGAATGTAATCCCCCACTCAATTAATATAATAATTGCGTGCAGTTTTTATGAGGAGAAGAAGGAAAGGGGGGTTGAAAAGGGAGAGGCAAAATTAGTAGTGTTTAAGGGGATGGTCTAGTAGCATGCAATTACAAAGACCAAGTAAAACTAACAAAACACATTGAAGTGGACCGGAAAGACAATTACGGCCGATAAAAACAAGCAAAGTCTGGGGATAGAGGGAAAATGGGGATGCGACAAAGTGAAGAACGTTGGTACATTGGACACTCTCCTATTAGAAAAGAGGGATAAATGAGAATATACAGTTGGATGGATTGTAATTGCACAAGAGGCAAAAAAATGTATTTGAACGCCGCCATAATAATGATGTGTCCAAAAATCGATAGCTCAGAACTGGTTACGTGCTCAAGTTCATCCTTTGTCTATGAGCGCAAAAGCTTTCGAGTAATTTCGTATTAAGCTAGCAATTAGTGAACTGCAATAAAAGTTGTAGGACCCGGCCCGTTGCATTTAACTAACAGTTATGAGCGTACAATTTTAAAATAAAATTGGACCCTACGGCGGCACATTTGCATTACCATTGAAAAGAGCCAGACTTCCAATTTCCTTTCGACCCTATTTGTCCTTATTAGCGCAATTCAAGAATTCGCACATTGAAATATTTCCACTATAAAAGATCATTGTTTTTTTTTTATATATATGGAAAGTCATAAAATGCTACAAAACTTTTTCGCATTTCATTCTAGCTAGATCAATTTTTCTTTACTCATATGAGTTAATCAAAACTAAATTGTGGGAAAGTTCTATTATTATTGCTTCAATTATGAATTGGACTCATAGGACCCCAAGCAAATTATTTACAAATATATTAACCAAGGACATAATTAACAGATGAATTGCATTTTAGTGTTGATTGGTTACATCCCACTTTTACTAATTTTAATGATATCTGCAAATTTCTCTTTGAACGATTACAATGTACGATTAGTTGGTTATTCAAGCGTCATAGAGTCGAGGGTATATTAATTGAAAGTCATTTAATAGAGACTAATGAGATCCGGGTTGGCGTTATTCTCTTCTATTCAATCGTGAACATTTAATGAAGTATTGGATGAAGTGCATTTGTATGCATTTTTACCCAATTCCAATATATTTTTTTCTCATTAATTAAATAAATTTTCAATTTCCCAATTATTGATTATTATATATATTGATTCTATCATCAAATATCTGGAGAGTTTTTAATTTAATAAAATTAAAAGTAGCATCATTTATCGGTCATGGCACAATTGACCATGGTATAGTGTCTATCTCCTGTAATAATAATAAAACAAGAAGATTCTAAATTATTTGAAAAATTATCTATGATGCATAAAAACAAATTGATATAATAGTAAATGAGATTGAATCATATACAAATTTATGGTTGTTAAAGATATACATTGAAGGCACTTCATTTCATTAAGACAAGTATCATTAATTACATGAAAGTCTAAAAACAATTTAATGGAACTGTAAACATTAATTAAAACATTTCATCGTAAATTGTTGAACACAGTACGGGAAGATTAAGTGCATTTCGGTATCCCTTTTTATAAGATTCCTTCATTCGCAAATAAAAAAAAAAACGAAGGAAATCCTCTTTCATTCGAATGTTCGTACATAACGGGTGCCATCATTTATGCTTGTTTTTCAAGCATCTTCACCAGTTGTAACAATCTGAATGTGCGATCTCCTCGAACTCTCCGGACAATGGAAGCACAATTGTTGATTACGTCTCGGGCGCTCGACGGGTTTCTTCTCCCTCTCCAATATATAAAGAGATAAGAACTGTCTTCGGCAGAAGTGCGGTTTTGAGAGTAAAATCATTCCAAATTTTACCCAAGTGTCTAATCCGCATTCATCTCTATTGTAACGAATAGGTGCACAAGCAATGCATTCGAGTGAAAATACGAGAATCTATACTTTTCAGTATAATATCTTATATTAAAAATTCTGTTAAATATTTCTCTCTCCATTTTAAAATTTTAAAATGTAATCTTTATTCTTTATAAATTCTTTCTCCTTAATCTATATATTTTTATCTTTTTCTTTTATTTATCATAAGCTTGTTTAAAGAACTATTATTGGCTTTTTATATTTGTAACTTTTGATTTATGTACTTCCCGTAATAAAGAAATTGATTTGTTATGCACCATACGGATAATCTATTACAATCCATTGTGTTTTTGTTACAAATATAATTGCCTTTCCATATTATATTTTTGTATATTTCATTTAATTGATTTATTGCAGGGTTGATTCAAAACATCGGCATATTTTTATGTCAAAAAATGGGTAATTAATTATCACAAATTTTTGTTTTATAAAATTATTCCGCTATTGTATTGTATTCATTTATAAAAAGGCGACAACCTTGTCAAAATCCAATTGAAGTTTCTTTTTATTATTTTAGGGTGGAAACTTTTCTTTTTATCTCATTTTATTAATTAAAACAATGAATGTTAAAAAAAAACTTCCTGAAGAATCATGATAAAAGCCTGCGCTTGTTCTCAAAACGGACAATGAGGGTTCAAGAAAAAAATAAAATAAACAATGAAGGTGCTCCTGAAAAATTAAAAAGCATCCAAACGAGGGTTAATGGTGCTTTTTCGCTAATTTCCTCTGTTGATTTTTAATTACATATTACAATTTTATTTGGAATGAAAATAATTTTTTAACGGTTTATAAAAAAAAAGAAAAAATATTTTCTGGGTGTTTGAGCGCGCTTTGATAAAAGCCGTAAATCTAGTTTCATAATTCTAAGAGGAAGTTATTAGTTATAATGAAGTATAGTTGGAAGGTCATAAAAAGAGAAATAATTTTATTGCAAGCAAATGATGAGACAGTTTTATGAGTATCGGGTAGTTGCGACCTAATTAGATTGAAATGAAGAGAGTAAAAATAACAGTCAATAAATTACGAAGTGTATTGTGTAAAGCTTGTTTTATGTCCTGGATTAAGTTATAGGTCGTGATATAGTGTCGGTGCATCTTGTTGGAATTGATCGGTGATTTTTCGACGGCTCAATTTCAACCATCTTACGTTTGAAACTGGATACTTTGCATTCTTCGACGAACTAGTGACCGTATAATCCAACGTTATGTGGATTAATCCTCCATGTAAGCTCACCAGTATTCGGAGTAGAGCGATAACCCCAGACTCAGCTCATTTCACACTTCAGCTATTCCAGGACTTGTCCGGACTTTTGCGCTCCGATAAATATCAAACTGATTGGATATATCATTGCAGAACAACAAGCATAATCTGTTAAATCACTTTAGTTTTGCCAAGATCTCTTAATTTATATTGCAATCAAAGCGAAATTTTTAAAAATGTGTTTTGTGCATCTCAATTGTATGATACGATGTTAAAAATATGTAAAACGGCCGGACAATAATTTAATGCCTGCAAGAGTTTAGAGTGCCGTCTATTAGTTTTATTGCGCGTTTCACGTAACATTTGGTCGCGAGTATGCACAATTTGCTCGCGGAAGTTGCGACATTCGGAAACGTTATAAATCTTGAGAGGGTTTTCGGGTCCAAGCGAAAGGGTTTTGCTGCCGCACACCGCCGGTTACAACTTCGACGACGCTAGAGAAACTTTTAAATCGATATACGAGCGGCTCGCCGTGCCGCACATTAAGATTCACGATCGTCCTGTCCCCGCATCAAAATTCCAATAAAACTTACGGCAACGAATCTATTTATCTCGTGCGCTCAAGATCTTCGTCAATTCAAAACTAACATGTCCTTTATAAAACAGAGAATTGAAATAAGAAAGGGCGAATAATGTTTGACTTTCCGATATATGAAAATTTCATCTCGTGTTTTTATTTCATTTTCGCAAAACAAATTTTCAAAGTTCCTTTTTGATGATTTTATTATGTAAATTATTAACAAATGCACAATCCATTAAAAACACTCTATCTAGAAGTTTGATATTTGTATCTGAATGTAATTTGGTTATTTTATCAGTTTTCAATGTCTCGAGTTAAAAAAAAAAAAATGGAAATCTACATAAATATTTTTAAATAATAAGTTTTTAAAATTAAAAATCCAAACTCCCTCCAATTCTTTAAAATTTTCTACTCTTGATTTTTTGGGTATTACATTGATATAGAAATAAACTTAGAAAAACAGGGAGAATGGGAGAGTGCAGTGTCACCGGAAGTTTTTATTGAGTTATTCGCTCGTGAGTACTGTACTTTTAACGGGATAATGGCGATTTAATGTAAAGTCCACTATAAGTACTGAAATACAGCGCCATCTACATTTCATTCGCGAAGTAATATCTTATTTGGTCCTTTATTTTTATTATGCCACTTACACAATATCCCTACTTTTAAATTTCGCCTGTAAATGTCTGAGTGGGTCTGCAATTTTCATATAGGTTGCAATAAATTTAGACTATAACTGCATTAATGAAAATGTATTTTGATTTGTACAAATACAAGTTGTGCTTGCCTCATCTATTTTATGTAACTTTTGATTATTTTTCATATATTTTATCTTAATTCCTTGCATATTTTTAGCGACCTAAATTTAAAAATTCTCCGCTTTCACAGGAGAAAGATAATTTTCAAGTGGTGTTTTCTCGTTTGTGAAAATTCCGGCCGCTTTTTATCCAGTTTCTTCATAACAAAATGCCACAGAAGTGAATAGAACCCGGCGGAATACTGATGAGGCTCTTATATGTGCGCCGGTTTCATTCTCTTCGAAAAGTATTATTATTTGATAGCCCTACACAAATCCCTTCCTTAAACCGTTTATAATTCCTTTTGATAAGAGGAAACTCTAATTATTTATTTCATAAAAAAAAAACTTTTATAAAACTTAACTGGTTTAATTATTCAAAATGTGAGATAAGTCACAAACTATGATGCTGATGTAGTTTTAGAAGTTTTCAGTGTTGAACAGTATACAGAACGGATAGATGATTACCCTTCGTGTTTAAAACTGACAGCTAGTTAACTTGATGATAAATCTCGAGTTCATCGTGATAAAAATAAAATTTAAGTGCATGACTTATATGCAGTGGTTAATTGTATATCAATAATTTAATGTAATGTATACATGTAAAACAGGTTTTTAGGTTATTCCTTATCTTTGATAGAAATCTCAAGGAAATCTGTTCGAATTTGTCGTTTTGTGTTAAAGCACGTCGTTAGTGAGGATCATTCTTCGCGTTGTCTAGAAGAGGCGCATAAAAATATTGCCACAGTCACTTCAAGTAATTACAAGTAATGAAACTCCAGACAGCGTCAACTTTTTATTGCGGGACAATTTTATTGTGCGCTATTATTAAAACGTTACGACTTATTGTTACCCGACCTTTTCATACATATGTCACATCAGGGAATTTCTATTTACTTCTTTAATTTCTAATGTAAGTTAATCTCCCTGCATTCAATGGATTAAGATTTAGGTCGTGGATTTATAAATTAAGAAAATGAGTTAACAATATATGGCACAGCTAAAAATATTTTTATATTTTCCATAAATAATGCAATTTCAGAGTGATTATGAGTGGAAGTGAGATGAAACGATAGTGGATCATGTATGTTAGAAAGAGGTCGAATAAGAGCAAATTTGAAATTTCTTCGATTTTTATTAAAAAAATTTCCTACAATTATTTATTAAATTAACGAATTGATTTTTTCCGATCAGTTTAGTACTTTTTGAGATAACCTTTTTGTATTTCACAACTTATACTTTATTACAGCAGCGCAAACTTTTGTTATCTCATAAAACCGATCCATTATTTCAATTTCAAAAAGTTATTTTTAAAGAGTGCATTCCAGTTAATTCCAGGAACGAATATAAAAGCAATAATAGTTTGATATTAGAATCAGGTCCGTACGTTAATATAAAATCAGTAGCGGAATGCAATAAAACATTAAATCCGATACACATACAAAAATAGATCTTCCCATATTTTTTTTTCTCTGCCCCTTAAAAATCGTGTATCTGGAAAAAGAGGGAGCGTTTTCCCAATAAATTCCAGTCGTGTGGTCAAAGTCATTAAGAACAAACATCAAAGTGGCACGAGACCATCTCGAAACAATATCCGGTGAAGCTCGGGGGTGGCTTTTAACCATCCCCACACGATCGTAAAAAAATATAAACGATGAAAATACGATAAAGTACTGGAAAATAAAATTGTGAACTCGCTTACCTTCCACCAACTAAGAGGAACTCCCCTTCTCGCATCACTAAACGGAAGTAGTCTGTGTTGGTGTCGTTGCCCAGGAAGCGATGCACGTCGTCTTCGGCCCCTGAAAAACAAATTGAATAATTTATGAGCTAATCGAATTTTGAAGCACGTAATAGCATTTTAATACGAACTCGAATGTGAATATAATGACAATAAAAATTTGTTGTTTTTATATGGAGGGTTATGTCCTGTAAATTCTTTATTAAAAGATGAATTTAAGATTAGGGTTCTTGGAGAGTTTTATAAAGATCAATTCTTATTAGTAAATTATTTTTTATTATAGCTGAAGTATGATCTTATATTAAAGAACTAAAAAACATAAGAAAACCGCGTTTTTAAATAAGCAGAAATTAACGAAAATAGAAAAAAAAATCGAAAATATAAACATTTTGGTAGTGTGGTGCAACTCGTGTCCCTAAACTCGTTGCACGTGTTTTAAACGCGTCGTTATGCACTAGTGTCATAATATGCTAATAAGTAGAGTTGGGATTTTTTTGTAAAACTGTAACGAAAGTTCTGGCTGATTTTATTTTCTTGAAATTCAAATAATTTTGTTCAATAAGAGCATAAAATTTTTATAGTAACTTATTCGGCATAGAAAATAGTATTTGCACCCAATTTTTATTGGTCGAATCGGTTTGAACGTCACAATATATTTACTTTATTATGCAGTTAAATAAAATTGCGGTCGCATTTATGTATGTAACACACCGTAAAATTCATCCGCCGGTTAAAGACCTCGCAATATATTTCTTATATCTTGATAAACGAGCCCCCATTGTATTCATTTACTCAGAAAACTTTTAAAATTAATGAACGTTTCATTATTCAAGCAGCATTCAAAATTTAATTCCGACTTTATTTGCATATTGAATTGATTGTTAATTTAATGTTTATTTTGATTTTAACATGGATCCATTAAAGGTCCCTTTTTGATCGATCTAAT
Source organism: Coproporus ventriculus (assembly GCA_027574865.2). Classification (NCBI taxonomy): domain Eukaryota; kingdom Metazoa; phylum Arthropoda; class Insecta; order Coleoptera; family Staphylinidae; genus Coproporus; species Coproporus ventriculus. Next base: position 8,614 of record JAODAH020024847.1, read on the forward strand.
GGAGTGCATTACAAATAATGAAAGTGGTGCCATATTATTTAGTGCGAATGCATGTTTTGTTCAAAAGAGAAATTGAATCATGCATCAAAGAACGTTAGGGGCGTGTATGCACATTTTGCGTGATTTCATATCCATTCTATAAAAAGGATAAAAATCGCTTGGAGATTCCTAAATATGTCGCTTATAAATTCATTCGGCGTATTTGTGAATGTTGAAGGAAGGGTAAGAGGTAGTGCGGAAAATGTAATAATGTCCTTATGGGCATTTTTCTTGTAACCAGTAGCCAGCTTTTTTCTGACGGCCGCAGTTTTCTTCGGTCATCAAAATAATATCACGGACGTGGAAAGTTCTCGATTCAACCGCGTGTGTGTCATCTGACGTGGTCATTAATCACGTTTCAAAACCCCATTTCTGTCGCACCAACGAGTTGACCGCCCTTACTAAAACCTACCTTCAAAAACGAGATGGATGTATTTGTGGCTTGGGGATTTCTGGTAATTTGCGCATTTATCAGTATCATTTCTGAGAATTTAATTAGCACCAGAGGGAAATGAATCCTTCAGGGATGGAACGGGGATAACTTCCATTCTATTTTTATTAATCTGTCAAATTTTAAATGCCTTTATGTTCAATTATATTATGATGTGTTTACATTACATTACACGTGTGGCTTCTGTGGCTCGCACGTAAGGTAAACATTATCACAAGCCAATAGACGAGCAATGCAAACCACTCAAGTCTCTCGAACGCAGCAGTATTATTGGGAGGAGACAAGGCATAATCAGTTAATTCACAAACCAAATAACAAGCTCGCCTTATGACGAGCACGGCAAGTGCAGAATACATTATTTAATATTTATTTGTTTTATTTAATAATTCTTTGTTTATTTTTAATTATTCTCCATTTTTTTTTCAATTCTTCACTAGCGATTTTTTATTTAAATCTTCTTCAACTTCTCTATTTTCTTGGTTAGTTTTTATTGATTCTCCATCAATTTTAGTATTGTAACGTGCATTAACTTAAGTAAATCCACAAAATATTTCCTTATTTAGTACAGTTCGGTGGATTTCTTATTTTTATCTCTGATTTTATAAAACGAAAGGAGCAGTGGCCCTAAAAAAGACCCTTGAGGAACCCTATTACTGATCATTAATTTATTTGATTTAATATAGCGTATAGTTACTCATACTTTTTATTTTCTAAATATTTCTTTTCGCCAATGCTATATGACATGCCCCGATATTTCATTGTTTTCCCTTCTTTTCTATGGTTTAAATTTTCTCATTTAGTTATTTTTTTAAATAACTAGAAAAAATATCATTAATGTTGTGTTCGGATACAAATTACTTGTGGGCTCATCCTTAAACTTTTATTATTCATTTTCTTATTTATATAAAATATTACCAAAGCAATTACAGAAATCGTTTGCGGCGTTCGTTAATTGCTGCCCTCCGTACATTCAATTAATTATACAATTTAATAAAGCGCTAATTAATTATGAGCATTAATATACGCGGCG